>CM049372.1:18681388-18818888 GCA_026937815.1 Etheostoma perlongum
TTGTGTGCGCCTTGCTCATCAACTGTCCCCCAACTAATCACTGGCTGTAAGAGGAATTTATCTTTTAGTTACAGAGACACTGAATCACCAATGGCATGGACACAATCCCTCTTTTTCACTCTAAAATGTCTTAAAACTTATTTCAGAGCCATTTCATACAACTCCTTTTATCTCTGAGTGAAGCTGTACACTGTTCTATCTGAAATTTGTGACAATTTCTCTGTTGCTGCAATGCAGGGATGCAAAAATACATATCCCTGCTGTGCATGTGTGTAAGGAAGTCTGTGGCGCACACGCACACACACACACACACAGTATTATCAGGTTTTGGTGGATGACTCATACTGTTCATCTGGGATGAATGCAGAAGACCTGCCTCTGAAGAGTTACCAGCTACTGATGAAATATACTGCAAATTACATTCCTGTAGGATAGAGGCAGTGACTGTGTGAGGAGACAAAATGTACAACTATATACAGTATATGTTTAACTATGGTAAAAGTACGGTGGAAGAGCTGTGCCACACAGGGTTTACTGCATAACATATTAGAAAGTTTTTCAATGGGGCCCTATGTGTGATTACATTCAAGGAAAACCCATATCTTCAATTTACAGCAGGTACACATAAGAGTGTTTAGCAGACAGTTACTTTACACAAAAGAAGAGAGCAAGGACATTGCCCAACACAAAAATAACTTTACTAACAAAATACCACAGCAGTTGTTAACTTCAGCTAAAACAAATGAATGTTGTCAAGTCCTACATATCTTAATATTGGTAAATTCATTTGTATTTTCTAAAATGAAAAAAAATCATAATAATGACTGTTATCACGTGTGTGTCATAATTATTGTTTGGTAAGTATCTGCATGTCTTCCAGCCAGTTTGATCAAATCTGCAATCAACTGTCATTCCCAAGCGCTTCTAAGTTTACCTTGCATAGCAACTGGATTCTCGCAATATCATAAAATCACGCAAAATCACATGAAAAACAACCATCTGGCTCATCAGGTTAACTTGAAGTAGGCGCAAACTAAACTCTCTGCAAAATGAATTTGTGGTATTTACATGAATTCCCCCTCCAATAAAACGAAAACTTTAAAAAATCTTTTATTGGGGCTGAAACTGAATTTTGAAAAACTAAAGAAAAACTGGGGGGGGAAATCATTGTTTATTTATTGACTCATTTATTGCTGGTGGCACCACTCTGACAGCAGAAATACAGAGTAATGTGGACTACACATAGGAAAGATATAAGGCTCTGAGTCTCTTTGAGCTGCAGCCTTTAATAAGTGAGTCCACAGGAGCTTCATGTGATCTTGGTCCATGAGGACCCCTGCGGAGTGGGACATAGACAGCTACCTGTGGAGTCTGGAGAGAGGGAGCACTGTATCAGAGGGAGCCCTCTCTAATTTAAAATGTGAGCAAGGGTTTAACAGACGAGGACATTGACCTTTCACAGTCTGCAAACCACAAATACTGTTTTTTCTAGTGGCCGTCTCTAGTCTCAGAAAAAAATCTTTAGATTTTTGTTTTCAAGGTAAAATTACATGAATATGTCCCCAACAGCACTTTACTAAAATATATTTATAGAGAGAAGAAGGTAACTTAAGACATGGTGAGACCAAAAAAGTGTTCTAATAATTTATCTGATGATGTCATTTTACTTGCAAAGGCATACTACTACACAAAATATGGTAACACTCCACACCTTTAATCCTTTACCCTCCTTTAATAACTTATTACAAGCAATAGTTTCTGACCACTGCACCTGCTTTTCAATTTGCTTCTTTAGAATACAATGCATACATTACTATTGCTGTAAATACTTTATATGTGAATGTTTTAATTTTGTCAAATGTTTTACTGCACTAGGTGCAGCTATGTTTTAATGTCTTGTATAGACTTGCCTCCCATCTCTGTCTTGGCCAGGTCATCAATAAAAGGTCAAATAAAATAAAAACTTAAACTTAAACTACATTTCTACTGACTGACGGCCATTGTAGATAGATTTATTGCCAAAGTTACATTAACAAGGAATTTGCCTTGGTGGTTGGTGTATACATAAAACAAACAAAACATATTAAACACTAATATGAATAAACAAAAATACACGAGTAGCTGGAGTTTACTCATTTTGAATATGAAGAGCCACTTTTAATTATTTTGTCAGTGTGTGGTCATTTATTTCTATAATGTTGGACTGTTTATCTCAGCTACACACATCTGAAACTACCTTTTAAAAAAATCTGATTCAAGAGAGCAAACCATTTCACATGTTTGTCTAACTTCCAACAAGAGTTAAATGATTGACTGTTTGTAACTACTGTATGTGCCTTGTGGTACTACATAAGGAAAAACAAATACAAATTAGGGTTTGACTTAGCCTAAAAGGAGAACATGTTGACTAAAAATGACTTAAAATGTGTAAATTAAATTTTTTGAGTGTAATATTACACAATAAAACTAAGGCCATTATAAAAAGTTAATGTATATACCTACAACTAATCATGCCAGTTACAGTATGTCATGTAATACTTTTCACATAGGGCACTGAACATGTAACAGATGTGCGATGGTGTTCACAGATCCAGTAAGTAAAATGCTGTATGAAAAATTGATTGGTTATATCTATGGCATTTAAATGTCCCTCACAGGAATTAGGGAAAGGACACAGTTGACAGAGTAAAAAGAACAAAATTGAATTAATTAATTTACAAAAAAAATTAAAAACAACTGTTTTTGACAGAGGAAGAGAGAGAAGTAGTGGAGTTGGGGGAGATGGGTGGGGGGATGGAAGAGAGCTATCATTGCTTTCTGATTCAGCATTTTAGCTTCAGTTAAATTTCAGTGAGAATGGACTTCTGTAGGAGCATCACAGAATGAGAAAAGAAAAATAAAGAACAAAGGGGTGAAAAGCAGAGAATACTCAGGAACAAACAGTTCAGATCCAAGCAGTTCAGACAAGAGACCTCAGTAGAAATGAGGTTAACAAAAGAAAAGAAAAGGATTTATGAAAAGAGACGATCAGTTGTGCTCTAGGCCTGCTTGAATTATAATAAACAGAGACAGGATTTATTAGAAAGACACTTTTTTGAAAAGCAATAATACTGCTCTTCTTTAAAGGTGAAATAGGATGAGAGTAATATGCTCACCTTACATGCATGACAGGCAACACATAGGTTAATTGGCCTGGAGAAAAAGGTTCTCCACTGAGCTCTACAAACGTCTCGTCAGATCACATAAAAGCAAACTCGCTACAAAATAATAATCATATCTACCAGTGCGACATTTCAATCAGCAGAGGGGAACATTTGCAGTCAAACAAATATTTAACAAAAACATCCCTTTCCCTGCAACATACACACACATACACAAATAAGCCCTTTAGCGCCTCATCCAAAACCACTTGGTGCACATTTTCTCATTATCCAAGCATTCCTGTCCTTTCTGTCTGGCAGGAAAAAATGGATGGCCTCTAGAGCTCTGTGTGTGTGCGCTTCCTTATTTGTGTTGGAACTTGTGGTGTATGTATGCAAGTATTTATATGTACATGTTTGTGTGTGTCTGGCCCATAAGGTCAAGCCCCTAAACAAATTTGAGAGCGTGACTCACTAGGGCCTCCCATCTCCGTCCATCAGCAATGACAGGATGGCATGCCTATCCTGCATGCAGCCCACTGTGGCCTGTAGATATACAGGACCATGCAGAGACATATGGCCTTATTATTGCTTTTGTCTCTGGGGGTTAGGGGATGGAATAGGTGGAATTATATGAGTGTGTGTGTGTGTGTGTGTGTGTGTGTGTGTGTGTGTGTGTGTGTGTGTGTGTGTGTTTCATGCCTCTGGGGTCTCCATCAAAATCCACAGATCCAAAGTCTCTACTTTTGCTCAGTCAAATGGAGAGAAATGGAATGGCTTGATGGAAAAAAACTCAAAAACACACACACACACACACACACACACACACACACACACACACACAGCAGCGTCCCAGGTGTGTGCCTGAAGGATGATTGAGAGCTAACCCTGTGTCTTATAGCGCCCTTTGGGGACTTAAATATTCATGGCTGTGGTGTTATTGTTATCTCAGTCGGGTTGGTGGCGGAATCCTACATGGCAAGCTTAAGTGTCTCTAATATTAAAAACAGAAACATGGGTAAAGGAAATACCTAAATTTACAGTAATATATCAACCTCACACTGGAGATTAATGCAGCAGTGCCAGGGGAGGTTGCATAATGCTTCCCTAGTTCTTCACATTTCTCAATTTCAAACTGACAGTGAAACAAACAAAAAAAAAACAGACTAAATGTTAAATATTAGGAAAAAGGAGGGATGAAAGTCATGTGCATAGTTGTGTAAAGCTTAAATGCATTTAATAAGGAATGACATCAGTAATTCTAAGCTTTTATTAAAGTAAGCCCTGAAGAGCAGTTAAATGTCATGCTATAACAACAAATGGAGTCGCTCCTGCCTGGTGGTTGTGCATCTGCTCCGACCCCTGCCTGTGTGTGTGTGTGTGTTTGCATGTGTGGTACACTCTTGTTCTTTAGCTCTTTTTTTCATTAATCTGGTTGTTCCCAAGAATCTCTGATCAATGTGAACTGTAAAAGCATGCCCTATAAAGTTAAATGAGGATTAATTATTGAATACCAATGCTCTCGCTTGTTCTGTAATGTGCCAAAAAGTGGAAAAAGAAGAGGTAGAGGAAAAGACAGATGTTTTCCTTTAAAGCTGTGCTATAGATAACACAATATTTTGTTAAAGAGCTAATGACTCTGTTCATCTTGTGTTTTAAGTTTTTCTTGGTGAATTAAACAAATTATCGCTCTACTTAGGGAACGTGTCTTTATTTGTGTTTGTATTTGTAGTCCATGTTGTGCATGTGTGTCGTCGCACATTTGCCCAACCAGCTTCAGCAACTGAAAACCAAACTACACTTTTTTTATCCCTGTGATTTTACCAGCCAGCTCCTTTGGCTCTGACTCATATACTGTAAATAAATAAAAAAAATGTTATCTGCTTTTGCATTGTACATGACACCCTGCTCATTTTCTGTACCAAAGTACATTTCAAAGCTTATAAAAACTATGTGAACATGGCTCATTGCTTTTAACTTTCCATGTTTTTTCAGCAAGGGATGATAATCTCTCCTAGACCTGGGCTCAAACTCAAAACAATATTTTATCAGAAGCACAGATTGTTTATTTGAAGTTACAGCTTCCAAAGACAAATGATCTGTGCTGAAAATGTGATGTAAAAGCAAACCTGTTCATTTTGAAGAGCAACTGGCAGCCAAAGCATTGGACCCTTCCTTCCCAAAGCCCCACTTCACTTTTTAGTGTCGCTACATCTGGCAAGCTACCTGTTCTCACACACCATATAAGCAGTGTACAATAATTATGGAAGATCAACCATCAAAATTCCCAGTCATTTATGAAACAATTGGTCCTTGATTGAACAACAGCAGCGTCTCTGACATTGGACATTGGCTGGCTGATGTAGTGTGATGTAGTGTAAGCTAATGCTAACACTTAAACCTTGTGGTTGGAAACTCAGTCTACAGCTGACTTTTTAATGTTTTCTTTTAAAACAAGAACTCTGTCAAAGGGACTTAAATATCACATAATGGCTACATACTTGATATAAAATTAAAAGACGGAGGCTTTAACAACTTCTCCCAGACAAAAATCTTCACCATATTATAATATGGTGCAGCATTGTTTACGTAGTGTAGGTTAGAGCCAGTAGTGTAGTATAACAAATAAAATTTATGATGAAAGTGTATTGAGATGTTATTTGTTCAAACATATTCTTGGGTGGTTTGGATGCTTATTATGTATACATACTTGGAGATGAAGCAAAACAGTGGTTAGCGTTATGGCTCATTGTTCATATTTCCAACAAGCTTCCTTTTTACAAGAGAAAAGAATTTGAGGATGATGCATCACTGATGAGTTTGGCAAACAAAACAATATCTAACATATGTTTGGCTGGAATTGAGCTCAGGTGTAAAATCAACTAAAGAGCAGGACGTTGCTGTTATTTTTACACTAAACTCTCTATATGTAGCTTTCATGGCTCACATGGGTTGGATGTTCCAGCCCTGAACACGTAACCTCACTAAATAACATGGTTCCCTTTCTTTTGGAAATAACTCCACGTTACTATTGTAGGTATAGTAAGCTAGTTAGCAGGGCATCCTAACTTTTGCAGCTCATGTTAGAGCAGATAAATACACAGTTTAATCCAATCCTTACACTTTTGCTCTTGTGGTTTTAATTTTGTAAATGCTAAAAAGGCATCATTCTCCAAAAACTTAAGGATCACCTTTACTAGAGTGCAACGCTTCAACATGTAGTCCAAAGTTTGACAGTCCTGCTGTGGCTAGTTACAATTGGTAAATTATGACTTGACAAACTGGGCGTGATTTTGCACATTGTTTACACATTTTTAGTTTACATTTCCTCTATTTGTATTTGTCTATCCCGCCCCCTTTGCCCTGCCCATCCCCCTAGCATTGACTTACTTCAGTATCTCCTTGGAGTGGCCGGTGTTGGAGTTCTTTTTGTCAGGTGTTCCTTGGCAGCTTGATTTTAGCAGGGTATGTGGCCCCCGGTCCAGCATCATAGTGGAGGTCGCCGTGGCAATGACAGCCACTGCATCACGTACCCTGGCCTCGATGTTGTAGTCCCATTCGTCATATGACACCGAGATAAGCCCTGGGAAAGACAGAAAGATGGAGTGAGGTAAGTGGAAGGAATGTATGGAAAGTGGGAGGAAAAAGAATAAGTAGAAAGAAATATGAAGAAAGATGAAAAGGAGGGGAAGAGAGACAGAAAAGTATGAGAAAGAGAGGGAGGATACAAACAGGCAAGCAGAGTGCAATGAAAAACAGCCAAAGGGGGGAAAAGAACTACAAAAATGAAAATGCTGAAAAGTGGCAAAATGAAGACTACAAATATTACCTAAAATATGTTAATTTGGAACAAGCCAGAATGCAGCTGTTTACTGTGCTACTCTGTTAAAATAAATAAATAAAGCTACAGGTTGAAATCACAAGAAAATTTGGTGAATATGAGCGTCAGTCGAGACCCAGGTCTCGGCTCATTTTGTTATGCTTTGGCTTTCCAAGCATGAGGAACTGCTGGCTGTCAGCATCTATTTCTCACACCAGTAAACAACTGCACTTTTGGGTCATTTTCAATGGCTGGTTTGGGTTATGTATTCACATTTGAAACCTGCATCGGAAATGTTTTTGAAAAAGGCAAACCTGCATTTTCAGGCAGGCTTGGTGTTAGTGGTTTCACACACATGAAAAATGTTGAACTACAGGTTAATTCTTCAAATAAACTGCTTCAAACATGCTTGGTGACTAAGGGAAAGGGGGCAAGAGACAGTCACTGTAAAATCACAAAGGGGTCTCTTTCCTGCCTGACCCAATTCCATGGAGAAATACTTTCAGAACAACACTGGAAATTCTGTTAATGATTGACTCCAGTGAGGTCAAAGCTCAGACTGTTATTATAACTGATGGCCACAATTTAAAAGTAAAGCTTGTCAGTCCACATTTATCTAATATTTATGTGAGATATTGCACAATTAAATGAGCAAATAAACTCCCAAACAAATTATAAACTCACTTACCTGAGGTTAACAGAAATCAGTATGCACCCTACAACTGACTGGCACAGTGTAGTGCAAATACACAAGGAGAACATTTGCATATATGCAAACCAGCCCATCTGTCACTTGTGCCCACATTTTAACACAAAGCTTTTTTGAAAACTTACCACATAATAATGTAATACAAATTTCAGTGTTTTGCTCTCCAACACTAAAGCAGAGGAGTTGCTTAAATTAGTCATTTAGTCATTAAATTAGTCATTTTTTTTAATCTTTAATAACCCTGAATGTATGTATAACCCAGTATGATGCAGGGATGCTATATGAATGTATACATTGTTATATGACTATACATACAAAAGAAAAGCTGCTAGCAATCAAGCTTGATTTGATTTATTTAATTGTATCAAGAATGCCTTACATGTAAAGACATCAAATACAATCAAGGATAAAAACACAATAAAATCCAGAACTTATTTCCATTGTAGTCCTCAGCACATCAGGACAAGACAAGACACTTTCAGAGTGTGTGATAAACATTGACATGACATAAAAACACAGTTTAAAACACAGAACCAGCCTGTGTTGAAATGTTGCGGAGATAATTGAGATTACACGACTCGATTTCTGTATTCATATTTATCTATTTATTTTATAAAGACACTGTAATTCCATGATGATGGATTAAAAATCTTATAGTTGGCCTACAATTGCATGGAGGACCTCTTTGAAATGACACATTTCACTGCTTCTAAATAAAAAAAATTATGTCTGCACTGTCTTGTCCATAAACAAGTATGTTTATGGACAACACCTGGACAAATCACTCTGAGGATTTTGATCATTTGAAAACTGTAATTAAGGGGAAGAGAGAGAGAGAGAGAGAGAGAGAGAGAGAGAGAGAGAGAGAGAGAGAGAGAGAGAGAGAGAGAGAGAGAGAAAGGTCTTTTAGTGTTATCTGTTTATGCTATGATTAAAAACAAAGCATTATAACTAATTTGGCAATGGTGGCTTAATGTTTAAAATTAGACAAAAACCTTAGCTGCATTTTTATGTCAGCAATGGTATGGTATATACTTTGAGCATGTGAGATCTCTATTTGGACCCTGAAATGCTAAGACTACCTTGTGTTTGGGTATACCTGTAGGAAAGACAGAGGGAACGTGGTCTGCATCCCCAGCCACCAGTGAGGGCACGATCCAGGTGAAGCCATAACCTGTGAGGCCCACAGAATGGGCCACCTCGAAGATAGTGCTTGCCTCCTCCTTTGTGCAGTACAGTAGAATTACTGGACTCTGCAGTTTCTTTAGCTGGTTTTGGATCTTGGAGTCGCCGTCATCTACTGACATGTCCAGTAGGAAGACTTCTTCTAGCTCCCAACCCACAAAGCTGTTATCGATGGTACTGCGTACCTAGAAAGGAAAGGGAAATTTGATTTTAAAAAAGTGTAAGATGCACACATACAGTTGTTAAGAAAAGCTGTCTCCTTCTCTAGCTCCCAGATTGCAAAACTGTTCGGTCTTTGCACATCCCTTGGGAGTAGGACGCAGCAATGTAACAAGAGTGAGATTAGGTAATCTCTTTTCCCAAATCTTAAAGCTATACCCTCAGACACACAGAGGGAACTCTCATGGAGACAGTCTATTTTATTTTTCCATGGGGACTTGTAAACCCAGAACACAACACCAAAGGCTTAATTAGAGATTATGTGCAGCCAGCATTAAGTGATTTTAGTATTCTGGATGTTCCTTTATTTATATGTGGCATTTAGATGAAAGGCATATTTTAGTTTTGTGTTCCAGAGGGAGAGAGGAAGTAATAGCCATATCTTAATAGAATCAGTCCAAATGGAGTTATACCATACAGGTTGAGTAACAGGTAGAAAAAACATTTTGTGTGCAGCATATTCCATTACAACTCTTTTTCTTTTGTATTGAAAGAAGAAAAATAAACCTTGAATCTTATGTGTGCTTGATATTTGCTTGCGAGAGACAGTAGGATTTAAAGCTTTAGTGGGTAACTTTTTATATTAATGAACATCCGTTACATTCAAGCTATTGCCAAATGAGTTGCTACAAAGCTAATTAAGACAACTCCACACGACTCTCTCTGTATTTCTCAGTGTGAGATTGTGTCGTCTGGTGACTTTCCCGCACAGAAGCTGGAGTGAAGATAATTACTTTTCTGAAGAGTCCATCATCTTTTTTTGATCCTCCGTGTCCTCCTTGGCTACTAGCAACTGCGTGGAGGAGGGGGGCGGGGGCCATGTGTGCGATCATGTAAGGCTTGTATCATGTGAACGCGCCACAGTTTTGTTGTCATTACTTTGAATTCCTCATGGGGCGATAGAAACAACACACTATAGGTTTAATATGCTGTTAATAACGGGTTTATGCTTTTCTAGATGCGTAATTCATTAAGGCTTCGAGTAGTTTGTTTTTAAAATACCTTTAAACATTTTGCAGATACAGTATATAGTTTGTTTTGTTTTGAGACTCTTTACATTCAATATGAAGCTAATGGGCCAATATTATTTTTCATGAACTCCATTTAGATATTATGATTTTTGTTCTTTTAAACCATATTGTTGCTTTATGTTGTTTATTGTTGTTGCTTTTCCTTTGTTCAAATACACTGACATTGCTGCCATATTATTAAGAAATATGATTAGCTTTCAATAATTTTTCATTCTTTTCACATGTGTGTCTGATGTTCAAAGTTATTCAGGATCTCATACCATCCCCTTTAAAGAGTATGTTCTAAGCCCTGGAGATAAGGAGGCTGAAGTCTCACTGAGTGGCTGCATTCAAAAAGATATGCTTGGCCATTCTGCCTTTTCCATTAGAGCAATCACAAAATGGAACTTGCCAAACCGTATCATTTTTAAAAGCCTGAAATTATGGCTTAAAACGACACTGTCAAGTCCTCAGAAATAATGGCTTTGTTAGGATCTTGTCATCCATTGTACATAGTCCTAGCTAAATAAACACCAAAATAAATTACGTTAGACAAGATACATCAAGGGACAAATAAAAAAATATTAAAACTACAGTATGTCAGGCCTCTTATTATGGGTTCCCAAAAGACAAAAGTAACAATACCTAATGTGCATGGGACCTGAGCAAAAGTGAACCTCTCATTTTAATCCATGGTTGAAAAGAAATGTACGGCTATTAACTGTACACTAGAATCAAAGGAATATATTTATCCTTGCAGATAATATTCTTTTAATATAATACTAATAATAATATTCTCTCTTCTATTTAAGTAGTAGTTTAATAATGTATAAAGATGCATACACACCTACTGGTATATGCTTATAAGCAGTAAACAATTTTTCACTGTATTAAAAAATACAGTACAAAAAAGTTGTTCATGGGGCGGTTCAAAAGTCAAAAGATTCAAAAGATTCAGAAACCATTCAATAAACTGTCTATTACATGTATGTCTTTATGTTTGTTGTTTATTTACCTTGTTGACGAAGTCCTGGTAGCCAGGGTAGTACGTTGTGACTATTGAGAAGATGTACCAGTCATACTCCTCCATGATGTTCAACATGACGGAGGCCTGCTGCTCGATGGAAGGACCAAACTGGAAAAACATGGAATGGTCATCCTGAAAACCAGAGACAAGAAGCCAATCAGCAAACATGGTCATGAGTCACACAGCATGAGAGAGAGCTGGAAGGTAGGGCACAGAGGATTGTAGAGCGTTGTCCAGATGCTGCATCCTCAGGAAGTAATATAGTTTCATTTATTAGATAGGAGTTGTGCCTTTTCTGTGTATGCTCTGGAACTGAACTAAAGAATATGCAACAATATGACATATTTATCTTTGGTATTTATGTTTTAATCAGTGAACTTCTATGCAAGGTCAAAGAAGGTTTTTCCACTAGTTATAAATATTCCAAACATAGACAAGGTTACTCATTTATTATCAAGGAGCCCTATCAAAGCTATGACAACACATTTAGTATGCAGCAGAGATTATGACAGGTAAGAGGACCACCTGGTTCAATAATATTTAATGTAGGGTACCAAATGTGTGGACTGACATCTCTGTTAAAACATTTGTCTCCAAGGAGAGAGAAAGAAGAGACTAAATAAGAAGAGCTCTTGGCACTCCAGGGCCTCAATGTTTGGTGTTATAGATTGTTCAAGGGCAGGTTGATCCCCCATGTAAAACTGCCAAGCCACTGATCGGGAGAAGTCAAGACGGATTATTACGAGTGTTAGTGACTGGAGGCGACATGTCATGGGTTATTTGTGTGTCCAGAGTAAAATATACTTTTGAAAGGTGACTGAGATGACTGGAGGTGTTGGTTCACGATTGAACATGGTCATACTTCATTGTTAAATAGTCTAAATCACTCAAGGGTTAGGGTAAGGGTTAGTAAATGTTTAAATTAACAGAATAGTTTACATTGACTGTATGCCCCCAGAACACTGAGGCGGACAGGAAAGATTGTAGCCAATCAATCTAATTTTTCCAACAAACCTGGCAGGAGGCTGCGGTCCATCAGGAACAAAACCTCACACCATAAAAACAGTTCCTTCCCCTCTGCAGTCAGTCTCATTAACAAGGCCTCGAACCCATACAGACATTGACTCTCCCGTGCTTCAGCCTTGATCTTGGGACCACAAAGAGCAACTGGTCAGTCAACTGACCTGAGTGACCTTGGAGGGACTTATGGTTGCAATAGGTCGGAGAGATAGGTTAGAGCTAGCCCATTAAGTGCTTTGCACGTAAACAATCATATCTTGAAATAAATTCTGAAATGTACAGGGAGCCAGTAAAGGGAGGCCAGTACGGAGGAGATGTGTTCTTGTCTGCGTGCTCTTGTCAAAAGAGAAGCCTGGTCAACATATATGGCATTACAGTAGTCAAGCCTCATTGAAATAAAAACATGCATAACCCTTTAAAAAAAAAATTATTTTATCTGCTTGTCCAATTTAAAATCACTATCTATTATCACACCCAAATGTTTAACAGTAGACCAAATATATGGTCCAAGGGAACACAGGTCCATATGAATGGCATTACAGTCACCACCTGGTTAAAAAATCTGGACTTCAGTTTTGCTTTGATTAAAGCTTAAGAAATGTAATACCATTTAATGTCCTTGAGACATTTCAAAAGTGGATTCAAGGAGTTGGCATCTTTCTGTTTTAAAAGGCAGGTTGATTTGGGTGTTGCCAGCATACAGGTGAACTAAAATGCATACTTTTTTGAGGATGGACCTTAGGGGAGCATATAAATGGAAAAGAATATTGGCCCGAGAATAGAACCTTGAGGAACCCCTTAAGGGAGAGGCACTGAGGAGAATGCAGAGTCCCCAAGGCTGGCGGAAGAACATCTGTCAGACAAGTAAGATTTGAACCATTCCAGAGCAGTACCTTTAATGGTTTAATTTGGTGTTTAATTAAAGATTAAACTACTGCATGCTTGAAAGTACAACACTGGAAGCAAGACTGCTGTTTAAAATCAGTTCAATGTTCGGTCCAATAGTCAAAAATCTCTTTAAAAAGGCGTTGCGGGACAACGTGGGACAGCCACAGTTTCATATTTCTGTGTCATTTAAAGACACATATAGTGTTTGCATTCTGCTCTCAACCCATTCAGCATTTATTTTCTTATGCTATTTTGTATATTTGTTGCTGTATTTATTATTTTGTTTTATGTTTTATATGTTTGTTTATGTATGCATATGCATGTATATACAAGGAACATGTATGTCTGTACAAAAATGTAAAAGCCATCCATCCAATAGACATACAGTATTTCAGTGTGGACCAAAGAAGTGGTGGACTGAGCGAGCGAGCGACTTTGCGACGCGAAGGAGCAGCGGCTCTACTCCAAGCTCCTCACGGATGACAGAGCTTCTTACCCTATCTCTAAGGGAGACACCAGCCACCCTCCTAAAGAAACCCCATTTTGGCCGCTTGTACCCTGTAATAATGTGTCAATATTAGAGTTTGCCCGTCAGTGGCAGCAGGCCTTCTCTGCTGGACTAAAAAAGAAATTATGTTTTCATAATTTTATATACACATTTGTTGTAGCATTGGTTCAAGTTCAAGATTTATTCAGACTTTCTTTGATGACGTTTCGATTTTTAGACGTAGTGCTTTAGATTTCTTTGTTTAGACTTTTACTTAGCTCTGTTGTTTTTAACACACAATGGCTGAAAGAGGAGAAGAAACGGCTTTTAATTTACTGGCAAAGCATGTCATTGAACTCAAATAAAATAGGATGGACTTTGTCTTCAAATGAGGAGCAGCTTTAGTGAGTTTATGTAACTTTACCAGCTATTGATTACTGCTTGCTTTAGATTGTTGCTGCTGGTGTAAATGATGTTCAGATTCAGTGGCCTGGCTGTGCTTTTTAGTGTGTATGTGTGGCAGCGTGTGTTTTTATGCCCAGTACCTTGGCTACAATCTGTGGAGAAGCCTGTTGAATTCTGATTGTGTTATTCATTAGTGTTTTACAGCATTTTTGCTTGCTTTGTGGCCGTATTATATGAGTAAATGTGACTAGTTGTTGTAAGTTTGTCCTTGTTTCTTTGGTAACGACATTGATTTGTGCTATATTTAACATATTTTGTGATGCAGCACCCTGTCATACTGCATAATAGTGTAATAGTGGTACATCCTTGATTGTTAGTCATAATGTATTTATGCCTCTGCAATAAGTGTATTGTAACTAATAGGTTTTGAGCCTTGTGTTAAATCACTTTATTCCACTGGATAAAGGTTACTGTCACTGCTCATTATTTAATGCACAGACCGTATTATCAATATTTGAATCTAGCTCCCCTTTAAGTCCATAATTTTTGCGGTTTACTAAGTCTGCAGTTTTGATACAGAATGTGATTAAAATCTAGGTGAAATCAAGGACCTTGCACACGTCACAGCATGATTAGTGACTACAGTACACACTTTTTAATCAATTATTTTAATATTTTAA
Source organism: Etheostoma perlongum (assembly GCA_026937815.1). Classification (NCBI taxonomy): domain Eukaryota; kingdom Metazoa; phylum Chordata; class Actinopteri; order Perciformes; family Percidae; genus Etheostoma; species Etheostoma perlongum. The sequence goes on from CM049372.1 coordinate 18,695,979, forward strand.
ATTAAAATGAAAGGCTAAAGTTTCTAACATTCACTCTTCAGTGATTGTTTACATGTGCCCCCAGAACATCTTACACTTGCATGCACTACTACACTCTGTATGTTTCATGTTCGTCTGCATTCATACACATGCGTGGACTACAATCGGTCATGCACATTAGTCATACAGGAGGCTGAGCACTCCTTGAGTTAGCGCTAACTCCACACTAGATCAAAGCCCATCTCCCCCTTCCTCCTTCCTATAATGAGGTAAAAACATCGTAGTGTCAAGTGAGGATGGAGGGATTGTCAGTGGTGGAAACGAGGGGGGAAGGCGAGTGTGTGTGCGCTCAGGCTGAAACCTGATGTTTTACCAACACTGACAGTAAATACACTCAGCTCTGTTGGAGAAGGTAATGAAGGTAGTCTTACGCATGAATGACAGCTAAAGCACCATTCAACTCTAACCTCCGACTTCAACCATTGTTTGAGGTGAGTGCTACAGGTAATTTACACTGACATTATTAATCCATCTGTGGATCCAGTCATTTTCTATAACCATGTTCCCAATCCTTCTATTCACCACACAGATATCTTTTCCTGTCTTTAAAGGATGAAGCTGGTGGTATTCTTTATTAGGGATGGGCATCGTAAAGTTTATTAATATTGATACCATTTTCAAAATCATTTTTCCAGTTTGTGCACTTATCTATTTTTAGACATAACATACTGTATGGTCCACTAGTCTCGATAGCAGTATCGGTAAGCTTGGACCTTATTGATTTTTGGGTTTTAAGAAATATGGAACCGGGACCTTAATAAAACTGGGTCTCAAGACCAATCCCTATTCTTTATTCTTCTTATTATCAACAAATCCCTTTAAACAACCAAAACCAACAATGAGTTGATCTGAACAAGTATTGTGTAGCTAAAGCCTGACATAGCTTATTCCTCTGTGCCACAGACCTCAAAATACTATTAAAATACATCAATGAGCCACACTGTTGAACTGGGCTCCTTCGTTAAGATGAACGACACTGTGGCACTGTATCTTATTTTGAGTCAATCCCAGATACCATAGTGCTGCTGTAAATCTCCGTAGAGCAGCATGTGTATTAATCCGTGGCTGAGAATAGTCCCAAGAGTTGTGCTATTTATTCCTGTTTGAATAACGGATGCTAAAAACTACAATGCCTAATTGTTTTGGAAAATTACTGAGCCTTTAAAAAATAAAAAATAAATAAAAGTAAAGGTAAAATACTGTGGACTAGGTGGTTTTGGTCTTTTTATGGGATTTGTTGAAAGTATGAAAAATACAAAATAATGCCAGCCTCTCAGGATAAAAAATGTTATTAAAAAATTCAACATCTCTTCTCAGAAAACTGTCGTGGTTACTGTGAAAAGTTAGCATGAGGACTATTTATTCTGCACAAGGCAATGGCCACCATTGAGGACACTAAGGTTATTTCCTGATTTCCTATTTGTTCATTTGTGAATTTTGTGCAATTTAGTAGACGTGACTTTACATTTTACAATTAAAAAATAACTCACGGTTGTTATTTTATAAGAGTTTTTTCTATTTGTCTTAGATTGATTGATAGACTGTTGGTTGATTGAATAAATAAAATGTCCAAGTTATTTTGCTAAAAGTTGAGACTTCTTGGGTTTTTGATCATTATTGTCTGAGGTAGGTTTTGTGCGTGTTGGGCCAACTCGTGACCTCAATATTTCTATAATCTTGGCTGCTTCTCTAAAAAGTACTTTCAATGAAAACTGCTGGGTTCTGTGGATTATCCAGTCTAACCAGGACATTGTTTTTGGAAAAACCCATTATTGATGAATTATGTTAATGTCATTTTTTTTCATCTCCCTTGTATTTGGGTGGCAGCAGAAATCTCAGACAAATATCTGATATCAGACAGATATTAGACAACTAGAAGCAACTGATTAATACAATTTTTGTTATTTGGGTGAATTGACTTTCCTCAGCTCGACTTTTTCTCTCCTCCTTTTCCATCACTGAGTTACTCTGTTCTGGATCTTGCTTTTTTCATTTCCTCTAGCTTACTTACTTACACAGTATCTATTTCTGATTCAACTCTCTATTTGTCTTGTTATCACTCTGTGCTGATTCTTTCATTCTAAAAGTAGGTTTAGACAAGTGTAATCACTTGTGAGATCAAACCTGGCATTTAGATGGATCGTAAGGGCACTACTTAATTCATTTTCTCCTTAGATTACAGCTAATCATCATCTCATTCTACTTTCTCTTTCATATCCATATCAATCCTATTTTGTTTCTGTCCTTTATTCACGTGGCATTAGTGTCAAGCTTTTTCTCCCTCTCTCTTTATCCTGACCCCCACCCTTGCCGGATATATTTTTCCTCTTTGCCCTCTGTTTTTACATAATGTCCTGCAGCTCCATTAGTTCATTTTACAAAGGTATGAAGTGTACTGCAGGGCAGAGTCAGTGTGTGTCATTACCAAAGCTGCCTGTTTCCCTTCCTACTTGTTTTCTTGCCTGTCATTTCACATCATACACTATGAGCCCAAGAAAGAGGTTTGTCACCTAATTTTCAAGCAATGTTTTTGTGTCTTCTTGCAAGTTACTTTCTGTGAGGTGGGATACATTTTGTAATTTGTGCTGTCAGGTTTGGTTAGGCAGTGTTGAAAATGATTGGAGGGACTGCCGGATAAATGGGTATGAGCATGACACTCTAGTTGTTTTATAAATAGAATTAAAAAAAATTAACAACATCAAAAGCTAGACTCATATCTGTTGAAGACGCATTTTACAATACCAACCTTTTTGGTGTATTTAAGATTATGTCTGAGATCTAACTTTGTTGACTCGCTGTTCACTTAGCCCCTCCTTAGTTGCTGTTGCTACCCTGTCAGACTTTACATTCTAGTCGTTTGCAATAATGGTGGCAGATTTCAAAGTCAAAATGCTTAGTATTTTATTTATTTGAGGCAAACAAAAGCAGCTTTACATTTTTTAATTGAGCTAACATTAGCTCCATATCAAGACAAAAAATTTCATCTTTGGCTTTTTGACTCTTTTTAGGACAATAGTCTTTTAAAAAAGGTCTCAAACATGCACTTGATGGATACATACATGATATTATGCTTAAAGACGGCGCATCTTCCAGTATTTAACATCCAAGTTGAGTCTCAAGTCATTTATCTTATGTTAGGGCTGCACAATTAATCAAATTTTAATCACAAAAAATTGCGTTATTTTTTTTTTTAAATGCTTCATTTCATAGTACGTTTTTTTTGCATCTACCGCTCCATAAACCACTGTCTGCTCATGTGCCAGTCAGTTGTTCCCTGCATTGCGCAGCTTAGTTTCTAGATGTAGACAGTCACAGATGACAGAGTAACAGGAGGAAAATTCAACAGATAGCAGTCGTTTATACGTCGGTCTCAAGGTTTACCAGTTTACCAGTAAACATTATGTCCCATCTGTGTTATTCAGACAACAGCAGTAAGCATGCCACCGCAGTGCTAGTTGGTGGCGGTGCTAGTTAGCTTCTATTAGCTCACAAGCTCCAGGGTGCGAGTAATATTTTTCCTCTAGGACGCACCGGTGCACATAATGTCCTTGCATCCGCTGCAATGTTGTTATATGGATATGGTTTAATTTTGCGTTATATGACCCATTTCTTCTGTAAAGCCGTGCCTGTGTTTGGATCTCTCCTCTACTCTCTCTCCTCTTACTCTCCGCGCAGCCCTGCCGCACAGCGCCGGTCCACATTTCTAACATTTGTCTACAGTTTTAATTGTTATTAACACAGCTGTATGTTGTTAACATGTATGTTGTTTACAGGGGAAAACCTGTATTTGTACCAGTGTTTCCGCTGGTAACTCTGCTATCGCGGCCGCCACGGGAAAGAACACAGAAGAAGTTATTGAATGCAACTAACTTCAGTTGGTAGAGTAACAGCGTGTGAGACGGAGCTACTGGACCTGGGCGAGAGATGTGACCCATGGCCAGAATATCATAGTTCATAAAAATGCAGCGCAGTGACGATACAGACATTTTGTACACCTGACGTGTGTATCCGCCGTTCGACCCGTGCTGGAACCGTTCATAATGAGTCAGCTGTCTCTCTGAGCCTATGTGACAATAAAATTGGTTTTGGTTAAAATCAACAAATAATCATGATCACAATATTGATCAAAATTGCAAGTCATAAAAACAATGACTAGTGCCCACTTGAATCCTAGTAACAGTGACTCGAATCCACATCTCTGAAAAAATTTAAATATAAATATCTATAGGGTGCAAATTATATGGATGCTTCGAAACCCATCATCAACACTGACAAAGAAACAACTTCTGGCTCAGTGTTCTAACATCAGCAAACGGCAGCTCCTATCACAACTAAAGATTGATGAGGTACAACAAATATGCTAAGGCAAGGGGGAGCCAGGACGACAGGTCAGCGGGGGAGATTTCATCACCATAACCAGGTAGCTGTACAGGAATATCTGCCACAAGTATGGGCTGGAAGTCCCAAGGTCAAAATGGAAGACACCTCTTAAGGTAGTCAAGAATGACCAAGCTAAGATCCTGTGGGACTTCAAGATCCAGACTGACAAACTGGTGATGGCTAACCAACCAGACATCGTGTTGATCGACAAACAGCAGAGGAAGGCAGTAGGGATAGATGTGGCAATCCCAAGCGACAGCAACATTAAGAAGAAGGAACACAAGAAGCTTAAGAAATACCAAGGGCTGAAAGAGGAGCTAGAAAAGATGTGGAAAATAAGAGCAACAGTGGTGCAGTGGTAATCAGAGCACTGGGGGCTGTGACCCCCAAACTGGGAGAGTGGCTCCAGCAGATTCCAGGTAAAACATCAGAGGTCTCTGTCCAGAAGAGTGCAGTCCTAGGAACAGCTAAGATACTGCGCAGAACCCTCAAACTCCCAGGCCTCTTGTAGAGGACCCGAGCTTGAGGATGACACATAGAGGGGGATTTATTTTTATATATATATATATATAAATAAAACGCAGATATGTGCTGTTTAGCTCTCATAACGGGCCAGGTGGGTAGCGCACTGCCATGATGTCTGATTACTCCACATTGTCATTGTGATATTTTGTGATTCCTTTCTGAATCTATAATGTTCTCTGTCAGGTAAATCAGTAAGTTAGTAGTAGGGTATACAGGGGAGTTGCATATGAAGTGGTTTGGGGTCCTTCTGTAAGTAATTAGGGTACAATTTGGTTTTGATGAATTCTACAAGCAGCAATATGGCCAAGCAATCAGTCCATTCCAAACAGGCCCATTTTGAACGGGCACTGCATTAGTTTAAATAATAACAGTGAAAAGAGTCTCATATTCCACTGATGTACTTTCAACTGTTGTTTTTTTTATTCAAACCAATTAGGGGTACAACCTAATAATATAATATAGTATTTTTTGTCAATTTAGTCTTTGTTTCTTTAATATCACTAATCACACTTTCACTCCGGTATTTTCCCACTTTTTCGCCCTGAGTCACATCAAACCAATGTTGTGTTTGAGTCTCAACACAGGAATCTCAAAATAGTCTAGGTGTACTGGCACTGAATCTGCAACTTTTAGTTGTGTGAATAACCCTCCTAAAATAGACTGGTAGATGAGTGAATCTTGGGAGGCTTTATTCAACCCATGTGCAGATATGGCACCAGAGAGCTAGCTTAGTAACACAAACCTCTGTGTCTCATTTCCACTCTCTGAGGTAATGTAGAGCTGCTTATAACATGTGAGTATAACCTCCAGTTGAGATGGTGACTCCACACTCTCAGTGAACTCACTAGAGACCCAGTAGATGACGTAAATACACAGTATGTTAATGCACACACGCATCTTTGTAAATAAAACCACAACATTTTCTATTTTTTCACAGATTGACAGTGCTGACGTCTCCTCTCTTAGTGTCATATTTAAATGAAACATGTCTGCCAGCAAAGCATCAGGGGTGGCTGGATGATTTAAACCCATAAAGACAGGTAGTAATGGGTGTGTTTGATTTTGCTCAGATTATCATGGACACTTCCGTGGATCCGTAGCCTGCCTCTGTGGCTGCAGCTGCTACATCAGTGTGCAGTACTGAATGAGAGCTGAGGGGAGCGAGCCTAAAGCAGGAGGGTTGAAAGGATTTGGCAACTCATCTCCATGTCATGCCAATGAAAGCCTGTCTCCAATTAGATTTGCAGAGGAAGAGCGACATATCGGGCCACTGCTCAACAATCCCTGGTGGGAGAGGATTGGAGGGAAGAGAGACTGAGTGAACGAGAGAGGCAGACAAAGAAGGGGGCTGATTGGGGGGGTTGGGGGTTAAGGCTGAGAGATAGAGGAGTCGAGCTTGAGAAAGCAGGCAAACCCTCAGAACTCACAGTGACAGAGGTTAACACATAAAAACACACACTAGAGTGGCAGCGTACACATTGTTCCCTCTAACACTCAGCTTTTTCCACTTCATCACACTCTTCTTTCATCTACCTTCCTTCCTCTTTCTATCCTGCTCACAGTCTAAGCGCTGCAACTGCTGCTGTCAATCTTCATCTGTTTGAGCCCAACGTTCTTTATCATCATATTTCTAATCAAATACACAGTTTGTTAATTAATCTCATATTCGGCTGTTTAATTATCAATGACCCTGTTTTGACGTCTCTCTCCCAGCTTCATTTAGTACACTTAATTTTCAACATCCCATAATGTTCTGAATGAATTACTCTTGCTAGTTTTGACAAGAAGATTATTTCAGACTGGCTAAAAATATGATTTACTCCCACAGCAGCCAGTGGAGCGACGATTATGCCAGCTGCAGCACTTTCTATACAGGACGATCTTTTGGATACAACGCTGCTTTTGAAAACATAATATATGGTGAGCAACAACAAAAACAGAATAGAAAGAATATTTATTAAAGAACAATCATTGACGATTGATTTTAAATAGTATTATTTGTGATAAAAAAATAGCAATAATACATAGGCCAGGATGATAGGATGTCATTTACTAATTAAGTGATGTGTGTTAACGTCCTAGATTAATTTAACTCAACCAAGCAATAAACTTAATTGTAGTTGATGTTCTTGGTAACACGTTACAATAAGGTACACAAAAAAGTAGCTAGTTAATGTTAAACAAATGAGGAATGAGTAACTAATGTTTAGTTAATGATTAGTTACTAATTGACTGTGATTCAAGCACTCATGATTAGTTACTGTTAAATGAATGATTAACAAAGTGGTTAATCATTACCAAATGATTAGTTAGATTACCACCACTCAGTACCAATGGTAGTGAATGCTTAACTAATAATTTGTTACGCATTCATTTAACAGTAACTACCAGTCTGTTTAACAGTAATTAATCATTTCTGCTTGAATCACAGTCAATTACTAACTACTCATTAACTAACCATTCGTTAATCATTCATTCCACATTCGTTCCTGAGTTGTCAATCATTAACTACCCAATTTTTGTGTACCTTATTGTAAAGTGTTAACATGTTCTTGGTCTTTCATTAGTGCAGCCTATATCTTTTTTAAATATTACGGTCAAGATACAAAAGTAGCATTTAGATGTGAGTAAAGAAGGAAAATCTGTAAATAATTGTTCCAGTAATTTAGTTTCCAATTTCATCACAATTCCTATTTGTTTAAGTGATAAATCCACACTGCCAGTAAAAGTGACCTTAACTTACAGACAACCAATGTATTCAAGCAGAAATATCTTTGTTGCATTTACAGTATCTGTGTGCTTTTACTTGCAAACTGTTGGGTACATTTACAGAAGAACCAGAAGCCGCTTGGCAGCCACCCCATGTATGTGAGAAAACAATAGTCCAACAACCAAACAGCCCAGGACACAACCAGCACCTCTGTCGGATTTAACCACCACACCAACACACAACCAGGGTGGGAAATTAACTTTTTTGATGCCCAATTTTACTAGCCATTTTTCCAGAATTCAAACTTATAAAAGAAAGTGAACTACCATATTTTGCTTCAATACATTATTTTGTATTATTAATACATATTTTATTAATATAAGCAAATAAAAAGTTTGGCCTTTATTGCCACACTCTGCTCCTGGGGTCCTATCTTTGCCAGCTGTATTGCAGTGCACTTGTTGAGACTTGGATGACTCGTGGTCTTTTATTGCCTCTAATTTAAGGTTAGTTGCTCCTCTAACGAACCAAGAGTAAGTACAGTGCATGGACAGGTCGTCTGTAAGGTAGGCTATAGGGTTGCACGTACATGGAGCAGATCAGACAGCGGAGCAGCATTGAACACAAAATGCTGAAGCGTAAATGCAGCTTCACAGTTGAACTGCAAAAAAAACTTTCCAGGTACCGTCCTGGCCGGGACAACTGGGAGGCGGAGTGCACCGTGTGCAAAGCAAGCACATATGTTTCAGTGTCTAATAAAGGTGCTGGAGATCTCAAAGCTCACACCAAAAAACCTTATCTTATTAAATTGAAAAAGTTTTAAGAGATATTTAGTTGAAGCTGGATTTTAAAGCTGACACAGAATAGGTCATATTTAGAACATTATTTCATATTTTTTTCTTTAAAAAGAGCTATTGTTTTGTTACAGGTTGTTACATATTTTATTGTATTACATAAGTTATTTTTATACCATTGAGGCATAATAAAGCATGTTCTGTAACCTCTGAGAAGCATGTCTGAATTTGTGTTTCGAGGCCGGGCGAGTGTCTTTTTTAGAAATCAAATATGGTCACCCTATGTTATGTAGGATTTCTGACTGTACGTTAGCAACAGTAGGCTAATTCACAAGGGGTGCCATTTTATGTGTGAGCTAATATTGCGCATCTGTTCATGTGCGCTGCAAGAGTTATGTTTCTGTATATGGAATGCGTTATTCGTTGCAAATATAACCCAGAATGTAGTTCAATCTCAGGAGTGGTCTGGAATACTGTCATTATGCAGATCACGTAGATCCGATTGAGTCTAGATGGCATCGTAGTTACGTGAAAGTAGGTCATGTTGTAATGTGCTGCCCCTACCAGCGGCAGCATGTAATACTGTCTGTTTGCATTTGAATGTATGCCTGATAAACTGCCAATTTAGGGGACATCGCCCAACCCTAGTAGGCTAACCATTCCCTTGTTTTCCCTTCGCCACTTATTTGAAAAAGTACCTTCTCTTTTTCTTTACACCGCCCTCAACAGTTGTTACTGCTGGCTCAGGGTCGAGCATCTTAACACCGGGGATATGTTGTCACATTTTTTAAACCAATGTCACGGACTAGAGCTGCAAACCACTCCACCCGCCACTGTGGCGGGTGACTTTGCCTTGTATACCAGCCACAGTCTCGTAAACTATCAGTTTATCTGTTGATCATTTTCTTAATTAATCATTGGTTAAAAAATGTCAATCACAATTTACCAGAACCAATGTCTTCTTCAAATGTCCTGTTTTGTCTGACCAACAGAAGAAAACCCCCAAAATATATAATTTACTATCACAGAAGACTAAAAAAATATTTGAGAAGCTGGAACCAGAGAAGTTTTGGCCTTTTTGCCTAAATATGATCCGTTACTGTAAACCGGTTGTTATAAAGACAGCACTGTCACAGAATCCATTAAACCACCAGAGAGTTTCTATTATCTTCTTTAACAGACTCCGTCATGTCTTCAATTCTGCACTGCTAGTTACTGAATTGTAATCATCAATTGAATGTCTAATCAGAACAAATTAATCTCTTTGTTTCACCAACACACACACACACACACACACACACACACACACACACACACACACACACACACACACACGCACAAAGCCCAAGAAACTAGTGATTGCCTCAAGCGTTCTCCACCACTTCATCGCTATTGCCGCTATGTGCACCACGAGGAGGTACAATTAATTGTCTAAATCAATCTCCCACTGTTGAATCTGACGCTCCGGCAGCACTCACATCATGTCAGTCAAGCCCAAAGCCTTGTCCTAACATAGAGTGGCAGAGAGGAAGACGGAGAACAGCAGATAAAATCAAGATCACAGAGCAACTGGTAAGTTACGGATGTTAAACAAAGTAACTCCAAATAATAAAAATTACAGAAGAGAGAGGTAAGAATATAAACCTATTAAAAAACTAACACAAGGAAACAGCAAGCCCAGTAAGACGATAAAGGGAGGTGGGGAGTAGAGATGGAGTCAATTTAGTACTACCTTTGGCCCCGCAAGTTAATGAAAAGCTCCTTCACGAGTTCATTTAGCTTGATAGCACAGAAGAGAACACAGGTAATTAATCACATGGGTGCTTTGCATGTTGATAGGGCCAGATCCCACCAATTCAAACAAGCCAGAGACCCTATTAGACCTGAGCCTGACAACATGACCTGGCTAAACAACTAGTATGCTAACATCTGTGTGTGTGTGTGTGTGTGTGTGTGTGTGTGTGTGTGTGTGTGTGTGTGTGTATATATATATATAAACAAGCCTAGATATTGACAGTTTGATTGAATATTGATGGCAACTCCTTTCGCTTTCATATTAATCCTTAAAGTAAACAGAGCTGCATTTTCTGTTGATTTTACACTTGGTTTAAATACTTTAATCTGCTTTCACCCTCTGGCTTTCTATGAGGGCAGAAGTAACAGAGATATCCTGATAGCACAAAATACTGGATCCTACATTTGACTGTCTATGTTTACCTATGTCATTCAAACTCCACGGCTCAGTTTATCAGAAATGTATAGTTTCCAATCCTAAGCCAAGATAACCCTGATAATGTAGTTTATTCAGACTTCAGAGAGAAGACACAAAACGGTTTCATTTAGTGCCACACTTTACATAATGAGCACACAAGTTTTACCTGGGTATACCAAATGTAAATGTAAATGTGCTGTATTTATATAGCGCTTTTCTAGTCTGAACGACTACTCAAAGCGCTTTTACATAGTACAGGAACCATTCACCATTCACACACATTCATACACATTCATACACTGTGGCCGAGGCTGCCGTACAAGGTGCCACCTGCTCATCAGATAAACATGCACACACATTCACACTTCGATGACACAGCATCGGGGTTCAGTCGGCAACTCGGGGTTCAGTGTCTTGCCCAAGGACACTTCGACATGGGATTGCAGGGCTGGGGATTGAACCACCAACCTTCCAATTGGCAGGCAACCGCTCTACCACTGAGCCACAGCCGCCCCATACCAGGGCCCTGTTATTGTACATGCTTGTTTACTGGATTGGCTTGTTGTGCAGTCACGTGACTATACTCGATCTCAGCGGCGGGACAGGTTAGCTTTACAGTTATAGCAAAACAAAGATGTCAGAATCAACTGTTGCCAAGGCAACGCAGACCAGGAGGACCCCATCCCCCCACCCCCCGGCCTCGTAGTGAAAGCATGTTTAGCAGCTACTGTACATTGTGCGGCGTCTTCTGTGTCGACCAAAACAAACGGACATGTGAGCATTCAAAAACTCAACATCTAACTTGAGGAAACGTAGCGGTAGTTTTAGTTTTTGCTGTGGATAGGTGGATGTTTGTCTTTTAGGTTACATACAGTATGTTTTGCACATGCAGTATCCATCCAAATTTGATGTGACAAGTCTCTCATTTAAGCTATTTTGTAATTAATAAATTCATTTTAATTTATTTTATTGATTGGATGAACTATAATTTGCCTAAAGATGATTATTTTGTATTTTTGTCTGTCTGATTGATGCTTGTGTTAAGAAATAAATCAGACTGTTACTCAACAGTTACTAGTTTTTTCATCAAGCACTTTTTTTACTCTTACTCAAGTAATTATTTGGATGACTACTTTTACTTTTACTTGAGTCATATTATTCTGAAGTAACAGTACTTTTACTTGAGTAAAATCTTTGGCTACTCTACCCACCTCTGAAATCAATACACATCTAAACTACTACTGAATAACAGTTACTCCCACAGAGTTAGATTGCAAGTCTGCATGAAACACACACACACACACAAACACACACACACACACACACACACACACCTGTAACTGTAGGCACTGTAAATTACCTGTATGTACTAGACTTTTGCTCTTTAATCATTTAAGGATGAGTGCTCTGCCTTTGCATGCCGCCGCTGCATTCTGTGACCCATCAGATTCAGTGACCTGTAGCAGTGATTTTGCCTTCAGAAAACCTTAATTGCACAGTGCACAGAGAAAAAAAATCAACATTCTATTTAATTGATATTTGCTGAATGATAAAGTTGAATTAATATCATTTCCATTGTGTTGGCTAGCTTCTTAAGCAGCTGTAGCACAGGCCTGCAGTGAGGAGCAAACACAATGAGTCAGGACAGGGTTAATAAATGTCACAGAGCAATGACACAATATGAGATGAAACATTCTTTCAGCACAATATAATCTCTGTGGTTTAAGTACGATCAAGATGATAGGTGGATTCAAAACTGCATTTGTATTAAATATAATGCTATCAAATCTCATACCTATTTGTAATAATCAGCGACTACCATGCATAAAAAAAGTACTTAAATTACATCTAATAGCTCACATGACAAACTTGGCGTAATGTAAATTTTCATTGCACTAATTTCAGCAACATAATGATGATTGTTACAAGGCTAAGCTTACCTGGGCTCGTAACATAGCCGTCACAGAAAATTAATACCTGTGTCCTTTTCCCTGCATGTTGCTGTGAGAACGAGACTTAACTTGCCTGGATGAATGCGTGTTGATCCTACTTCTAGAGGTCTTGTGCTGTGTGGATGGCTACTTGCTCCGGTGACAATGCTGCCACTCATACCATGTCATATTCACCACTCTGTTGTTGCAAGTTTCTCTTATTAACAAATGTATATTTTGTATGTATGTTTTCATTTCATCTCTAATTATTTCCAAGGTAGGGAAGTAGGTATGTAGGTAGTCATCTAGCGGGTAAGACAACTTTCACCCACACTTTAGATTTCTTTTCCTAGACAATCAGTTTGTTTACATGCACAGCAATATTCCACTATTATTCCTAATGTGACAGTATTCTGAATTTGATACAGCATATTCCGGTTGTATATTCCGAGGCTTTTTTCCAAATATAGCATTTTCCGATTAAGATGTGGGATATTCCAGTATTATTCGGGTCTTAGAGGCATTGTTTGGACATGTATATAGTGCGTTCAGAATATGTGTCTCAATCAGGGGTTTCACTGCAGGTCAGCTCTGTGCATTGCTTTGGTTTCTGTAAACAAACCAGCCAACAATTTGCAAGGCTGGATAAGAAGAAGAAACAGCTACTTTTAAACATTATCAAAGACTTGGATATCAACAGGTTTTTGTTTGGGATTTTCCCAAACAAAGATATGCCAACCTTTTCAAGAAAATGGTTGAAGGAATGAAAGAGAGACGCTGTGTTCACACGGTCCAACAAGTCCACCCCCCGCTGGTAACCTTGAAAAAATCCTGTAAACAGCTTAGTCGGAATACCTTTTTTCGGAATTAAGGCAAAAAGACGGCATTTTATGTGCATGTAAACATAGTCATTGTCAGTTGAAAAGAACTTTTTTCATGTCTTTGTGTCTAAGTGACTAATGTAAACAAACAATATTGACATTGGTCCAGTATTAAGCAAGATTGCTGCAATAGAAGTGCTTGTTTTGCCACAGACATGCTCAGATTATTGTATGTCTGACAACATCATGGAAAGGTCAACCTTTCTGTTAAAGACAAAAATCCATTTTTTAAACATAAAAACATTACCGAAATTGCTATCGCTAAACTCACCACACGCCATGTAAATAAACAGTAATTTTAGCATCATAAAATGCTCTATATTCAGAGTCGACAGACACAAAATAAAACCATTAAAAGCTGCCTTGGTTCATCTTTCTACTTTTCGTTGTCTACCACTCTGTTATGTTCTAAAATAACACATACTTTGCCTCTATTGAATTTAATGTGTACTGTGTTGAGGAAGTGAATTTAGGATAAATGCTCTTCACTGTGTGGACTACAGGAGCTTTATGTCTGCCTTTAACCGTGTCAAAATGCATGTTTGACCTCTCTCCTCCCTCTTGCGTCTATCTTCCCTACATCCATACACCCTGCCTTTTCAATTCTGTTTCTCTCTCTAACAAGCACACGGGGTGAGAGTGCAGGCTGGAGTCAAGCGCAGCGTGGAATGAGAGGCATGCGGTTCAAAACCTTGTCATAACGTGCTTTTCTTCTGTGTCTTCTTTTCTGTCTCCTCAGCCCCTCCACATCCCTTGAAGTATTGACTCTCATTCACCCTCTTATTAGACATTCATCAGCACCTGGGGAATGAGGGTGATTTTTCTCCACATTTTCATTTGTCCATGCTCTTCTAGTTCTATCTGTTTGCAATGTTTCTACCCTCTTTATCTATGTATGCATGTCTCTCTTTCGTTTATCAGTTAAATCAGATAGGCTGGATAAGTGTGGCAGCATGGTTACACAGATACCAAAGGCATCAGAGAGCAAAAATCAATCACTTCTCTCCTTCCCTTTCATCAGCTATCTCTCCCTCTCTGTCTTTACAGCCCTAACTTTCCTTCTTCAATCTTCCCGCTCTTCTCTTTGCAGCATCCTCCTCCTAGTCATCATTATCTTCTGAATGTCATTCAAAATTTCCTTCCTATTTCAATATGTTGCTTTTGATTAAAAACCAAGTCCTCTCACGCTCTAAAAAAGATGCCCTCCCTCCTTATTTTTTTTCTTTCTTAGAGAGCACAGATGCCAACCCATCTTCCTTCCATTTCCTCCATTGGTGGTGCATGTCTCCTTCAATGGCACAACCCATTTCTGACTGACAGCAGCTGGCCTGTCAAAGTCGGAAAAGTCAGGAAGAAGCAAATAGTGAAGGAGAGACACAGAGAAGGGAGGAGTGAAAGACAGAGGAAGACATTTCTAATTCAAAGAGACATGCAGTGTTTCCGTGGCAACTCGGTTCCCATAGAAACAGTCTTGCTAAAGATGCCATTAGTGTGAAAAAAAATCCAGTTACACTCTACTACACTGTATGAACACATATATATATATATATATATAGAAACATATGTATTCTTACGCACTAAGACTGCATTTGCAGTTACTGATATGAAAGGAGACGCACATGATTGCAGTTCTGCACAGAGTCTTAATCCGCTGACACACCTGAGGTCAATTATAATAGCTCAATTACAGGCCACTTATGTTGGAAGCTCAATTATAGGTCTGGCCCTTTGGGTAAAAGAAGTGACAAATTGTCTTGCTAATATTATTAACTGTACTTATAGCTTTAGTGCTGAGGTTTGTTTTGACTTCACTCTTCAAATTACTTCCCTCAAATTAGGCTGCAGGGGCAAAATTCTCCATATATTGTCTCATTGACCATGACAGTCTGCAGGCTGTCCATCCCAGGCTGGGACCACCCACCCACACACACACACAGACACACACACACACACATACAAACACACACACAGAAAAAAACTATCACAAGCTAACAAGAGCTGACAGCAGTGGACTGTATATAAAGTCCTGCTTGCTGTATGTGCACATAGGGGGAGTTGGGGGGATGGACTGATGAACTGTATGTGCGAGTTATGTGTGGATGCCCCTCTAATGTCTCTGCTGTTTTGTGGTACATGACTGATGATAATGAGGTCTCATCACAACAACAAAAGATATAGAGTTGTGTTCATCAGAACATAACGTTCCTGAACACCACCACACCCTCTACTTAGGCATAATAACCTACTATGTAGGGCTGCAGCTAACACTATTTTTTTTATTATTAATTAATCTGCCAATTGTTTTCTTGATTAATCATTTCAGTTTTTGTCTATAAAATGTCATACATTAGATTTCTTCAAAGGTCATTAGATTCCCTTCTTTAAAGAGGTCACCTACTTTACTTATTCCTTTCTTTGCCCATTTCTGGAAACATGAAACATTGCCCCACACTGGGCTGTCAATTGTGACAGCGAGTCAAATATGTTCATACATTCTTTTACCTCATACCATACATTAACCATATTAAAAGCTATAGGATGAGCAGTATGTGTTCTTAAGTACTTTAGCTTGGGAACTGTTTGTACCAGAGGAGTTTTGGGGTCTTCAGTCAAAAAAGACTTGACCCTCCCTTCACTAGTAATACATTTTTCTAATACTATTTTCTCAGGTGTTCAAATACTTATTTGCAGCTGTATCATACAAATAAATAGTTAAAAAAATCATACATTGTGATTTCTGGATTTTTTATTTAGATTATATCTCCCACAGTGGACATGCACCTACGATGACAATTTCAGACCCCTCCATGATTTCTAAGTGGGAGAACTTGTAAAATAGCAGGGTGTTCAAATACTTATTTTCCTCACTGTACATGCTTTCTCATTTCACACATCACACTCTGTTATGGTGACCATTTCAGTAGATTTACTCACCAACATTGTTGTGGAAACACAGGCATGGAAACTAAATGCACACTCCCTGCATTATTGCATTACTTCAAATATTAAGTTACTCCTCTAGTAAACTAGTATTCACATAAAATAAAATAAAAAGACCATTCAGCAAAACACTATGGATAATAACACGTGAACTGGTTGCTATGTACTCGTCACTAGGCTTCCTCAGTCTTTGTATATTTTAGCATAGGTAAAGCTGCCGAAACTGAACATTATCCAAAACTCCATTTCTCAGACAAGCGTCAATTTAGGAGCTTACATGCTACCACTCCTTCCTCCTCAAATGACTTGAAAGGGCTGTCGTTTGCACAATTTAACAAATAATCACCGGAATCAAAAAGGATATTTGAGTCGGGTGGGGCTGTAGCCTGGAGACCTCGCGTCTTATGCCCTCCCGGCTGCTTGCTGTCTGCGAGCTTCAACTTTTTGAAATAAAAGCTTGCGTCTAGGCCTCTATGTTTTCGTACGTTGGTGTTTGAATACAATTATTTTTTTCAGCAGATGTCTTAGTTACAACATGATGAAACTACCAAAAGCAGTTTTGTGTTTATACGTGCAGTCGAGATACATTCAGTTTGGGAAATTGCACGGTCTCTGGCTGACTAATCAGGGATGGACCATGTGTCAACAGGGATGTGTCATTGTACCTCAGCTGGTACAATGAGTTTTATTTATTTTTTGACCCACCTGGTTGGATAATCAAACTCCACCTAGTGGTCCAGTGTCACGCAGCTTCCTGCCCACGCTGTCATATTGCCCGTTTATAAATCTCTGCTGACAAGTCCGGGAGAAATCTTATACAGCGGTTTTTGTACATCACCTCTTCCTTCGCTCTTGTGGCTCTAAGGATGTTTTCTCTGTCTTTGTAGTTTAGGCACTTCACAATAAATGTTTTCGGAACAGTATCGGGCTTTTGGCCCGTTGTGATTCAGTTGGCTTTCTCAAGAACACGGAGTGATATTTCCAGAATGTCTGCCATCCACTTCTCCATGTAAGAGCAAGGGTCTGAGCCCTCCTCCTCCTCAGGCACACCCAGTATGCGAACATTATTGCGCCAGCTTCTTCCCTCCAAGTCCTCCGCTTTATCTATCTTTATTTAGGAGGAGTTTTGCCGTCTTCAAGTTTCTCCACAACTTGTTGCAGCGTGTCAATCTTTTCCCAAGCCGTGGATATACCTTGTTCAGCCTCATCTATACAGTTGCTGCGTTCTCTAATGTCGGCTTGAAAATTTGAATAGCTGTCAGTACAATATCCATCTCAGAGTTAAAATTTTGTTTGAATAACTGTAAGCCTTAATGTCCATTGAGTGGTTCTTGATATTTTCAGTGCTGTCGGTACCTGACTCTGCAACATGTGCACCTCTTTCTTCTGAATTCGGTCCCGCCGGCTGATTTTCTTCATTATCCTCTGTTACTGCAGCTGTTTTATACTGTATTTGTCCTTGGTTACTTTTCTCTGCATATTAACATGTATTACAACTATTGTTTCAAATTGGTATGTTTTTATTCCAATTGGGATAATTTAAGTAGTATTTGTATTAGGATTAGCAACAGAGCACGTTAATCCACGTCTGCTCACCGTGCCGCCATAACCGAAAGTCATCGGCTAACACAATTTACAAGTACTGCGTCCACCAAGTTACATTCATATTATTCCCCTTTTACATTTGCATTTTCTCTTAGCGTGTGAAAAATGCAAAAAATATCAAATGACTTCATTTGTCTTCACTTATACACAAGCAGTGGCTTTGAAGGGTTGAATGTAAGCTTTGAGCCGGTGCTTGCCAAAGAGCGTAGGCTTACTTTGATGCAGAACAGAAGAGGGGAAAAAAGAGAAAGAGAGGGAGATTAAAGAGAAAAGCCGAGAGAGAAAGATGTGGCATAAAGATAGAAAATAGAGGGAGAGATGGAGAGGAATCCACAGAAACACTAAGAAAATTAGAGAAAGACAGCTCAAATGAAACAGGCAGCCTACATATACTGCACTGTAAAGCTAAACATGAATCTGGCTCTCCCCACCAGTGTGTGTTAAATAAACAGGACTTTGTGTGATAACACTCTGCAGGGGCTAACAGCTGCAGTGTCACATCACCTCTTGGCTTTGCCCTAGTATAATCAGCCTTAGCTAGTGCAAACCTAATGGGGATTAATTGCTCTGCAGAGGCTCCACGCCGAGCTTTCGCCGTAGCCTACGTAAGTGGCCTGAAGTTTACACTTGTGCGTTGGTGTGAGTTTTTTTAAGAGAATAGCAGGGCCGGCATGTGTGTATGTGTGGGGAGGGTGTGTAGAGCCAGTGAGACAGTGACAGGGATTAGCTTCAGAGCGAGTACCAACTCTAGAGGCGCAGTGAGAGAAACAAAGGGTCTCCTCTGTGCTTTCTGACCACTGTCAGAAATCTGTAGCAGGAAAAGTTAAACTCATCCTCTCTTTGATTTCATGCTATTTATGGAGAAGGAGAACAGAAAATTTGTAGGGGGAAATGCAACACTACCGGGCCACAGCCAAGCAGACTAATCACAGTTGCTGCTGTCTGCGTCGCTGCGTTGTGTAGTTACATTTTTTGAGAGAGGCACGTCAGGCTACGACGTAGGGTCCTTATCTCCATGCACTTAACCACGTCTCTTCATAAGACAAGCTTCACAACTATGTACAGCTCTCCCAAAAGGTGCTGTGTGATAAGATATCAATTAAGATATCAAATAAACACCATATTTCCTCTTCAGGTCCAAACAGGCACTTAACACTTACGGTGTGTAAGCATACCTACTATATTTCAGGATTTCTGTGCACTTACATTTCAAATCCCTTATACTAAATATAGAAAGTAGCCCCTGAGGTTGAGAACCACTGATATTTAGTACATGAGTATTAGGTAGTAAAATAATTTTATAACTCCATCATTGTTATTGTTTAGCTGTCTCAACAACAGTTTGGAGACTTAATTCTCTGCACAGTAACAGCTTGATGGCTCCGTGGCTGGCAACTGTGTATCAGCAGTGTCCAGCCGAATGATGGAAGTTGCCTCAAACACACTCCACACACTGTATGTTTCACAATATAGAGGAATCAAGCAAAGCAAAGTGTACACTCATGGTCGACAAATGTTAGTCGTAAATCACAGCAGGAGGCCTGAGTGTTGAGAATCAGGCCAAGGCTTATTAGAGAAGAGAGAGAGTGAATGAGTGGGTGTCAATTTTACCATATATAAAGACCACCGAGGCGGATGCGTCATTCCTGCTGCTGGAGTGACTTGCCAGCTGTCACCAACAGACATTACTTCAAGTTCTTCTAGGGATGTCACGAGAACCGATACTATCGACACCTTCCGGTTCTAAAATGACAAAACAATGCCCATCTTTTGAAGCTTTGTAGGCACCGTAGGCACTGTAGCGATAATGACAGTGTTAGCAGCATCAGTGCTGCGCCTCTTCCAGAACTGATGGGGGCAGTATATGTTTCAGAGTGTTCCAGTTGATACATTCAGAAGCTGGATGTCACGAACAAGTGGCCAAAGTCACGCCCTTCTACTTCCGGACATATCTTTCGAAAAAATATGAACGAGAGTCAGCGGAAATAGCTGGATTGTACCCGACCTAAAAAACGGCATGTTCACTGCAAACTCATGGTCCTCTCTTCCCGATTTACAGCCCCCTCTCTTGGCTTCAAATAACTCACCGTTGTCGGCTACGGCCGCTGAACAAGATACACTGATTGAAATGCACACACAACGCCATCAAATGACAAATCTAAATGCTGCTTTAATAGAGAAGGCAAAAGTTCAGGAAACGTTCAACTCCACTGTTTTAATTAGCCTATGTTACACTTCCTGCTTTCGGAAGGGAATCAGAACTTCCGGTCAACAGTCTTTCTTCATAAGGATTTAGATTATCAGCCATAATTTCTAAACCATCGGAGGGAGATTGACAATGAGCTACAGTACGTGGTTGTGAAACGAAAGTTTCTGCTCCTGTAGAAGCTAGAAGTCTGTATGAAATCAACCTTGTTTTTAGAAAAACATGTTTTATCTTATGGAGAAAAACTACATTAATTACCCACAATCCTAAGCGTAACAGCAACGTCTCTGAATGGTCCTGAATGATTTTAGGCATGTTGCGGAGAGACTTGGTCCATACATACATACATGTGCCGCCTGGAAAGCGCAGCTGAGCCACCAAACACTCTTTAATAAACTCTCCTTAAGAAAACGGCTTACTGTTTTTGGCGATTTTGTGGGATATCACAAAGCTGGTCTTGATGCTTGGTAAAAAAGCGTTGTTGCTTTTGCAGCTTAACTAGCAAAGCTTCAGATGTCCGTGTTTGCTCTTCATTAGTCAAGTTGTTGTATTTCTCTGCGTGTTTAGTATTGTAGTAGCAATTGAAATTATAATCCTTTATCACAGCGATCTATTCTCCACTAACTAAGCACACAGCTTTTCCTTTGACTTCAGTAAATAAATATTTAGAAGTCCAAGTTTGGTTAAAAACGTGGCACTCTGTATCAAACTCTTTCTTCCTTTCCCATGAGCTGACATTTTTAAGGGATAACAGCTCATTCACGTCCATGCTAACATCTCTCGCCGACACAGGGGTCCGACACATTGCAGTTCTTCTTTTACTTATTTTTAATTGTGACTTGCAACCAGAAAAGAAGCAGCTCCATATGTTCGCACAACAAAAAGCAACAAAAAAACAGTTGCCTTCGAAATAAAAGCAATACAGTTGTATTCCATGCATGTACACTTGTACATTTGATCACAATGTAAGTTTGATTGCTAAACTCCCTTTGACCTCAAGCGGGTCGGTCTATTCACAATTTAATGCAGGTCTAACAACATTTCTGTTTACATATTCTGTTATGTTTTGCACATTCGTAAAGTGTCATGTGCTCAGTTCTGTAGTTTTATGTATCAAAATTATTTAGTATTAGAGCACTGCAAAATGTTTTGTTTTTGAAACTTGAAAAGTGTGTGTGTGTGTGTGTGTGTGTGTGTGTGTGTGTGTGGGTGGTCTGGTCTGTGTTCAGACTCTGTTAAATAAAAAAGATGTTTATATCTTACTACTTGTATTTTTGGATGAAAACCTAACCATATGAAGTAATATAGAAAACTATTACATTGAACTATACAGTATCTCAATGCATTCTGTCAAGTCAAATATCCTATATGGCTTCAATAGAAAAATGTAGTTGATGCATCGTGATGCATCAAGATAGCAAATCAAATCACTGACATGATATTGTAATCGAATGATCAGTGAAAATTTATACCTCTAACATAACTACTAAAGGACCAAACATGTATAACCTGATTCGCTTTGCCATAAACAACAACTTGTTTATCTACAGAATGGATCAATATGCACTTTTAACATAAGAGCACTGAGCAACAAATCTTTCTGTATAAATGACCTCATTACTGATTACAATCTGGACTGTCTATTCCTCACTAAGACTTGGCTGGGCACAGATGCACCTGCCACTTTGATTGAAGCCTGTCCACCCAGCTACACTTTCTCCTACTCACATAGAGAGGGAAGAAGGGCGGAGGCACAGCCGCAATAGAGAGACTCTGAAGGGCAGAGATGTGAACTTTGGCATCTTTCATGCCTTTGAATATAATGCCACGTTTTTAAAGTCTCAGCCATGTTTCATTGCAGTGACAGTACATAGATCCCCAAAAATGTATATCGCTTCAGAATTCTCAAAGCTACTGTCAGTCATTCACACAAGATATGATACCTGCATTTTCATTGGTGTAACATACACATTAGATACCAGAGACTTTTTAGAATTGCTGGAATGTATGTCTTTTAAACAGCATGGAAATAGACCCCTTTAAACGGAGACTAAAAACCTACTTATTCAGTCTGGCTTTTACGTAGTGTCTTATAATTGTATTAGTTTTTGTGTTTATATTTGTTAGAACGTCTTATAATTTCTATGGCTTTAGTGTTATGTGTATGTATGTATATGAGGTATGTACACATAAATATACATATACAGTACATTATTAGTTATTTTATAATGATTCATACTGATACAGTATGATTGATAGTTTTAAACATTTCACTTTTGTTAAAAAATATATGTTATTCATTTTTTTTTTTATTTGATTGTATTTTTCTGTGAATCCATTTTTTATTTTATTTTTGATATGCCAACTTTTCCACCTCATTCAAGCACATAAAATGCTGTTTTTGATATTCTTCTTATTTTTCATTTCTGGAATTTCTACTTTTTTATTAAATCTAGACTGATATATTAGCCGAGCCAAGACATTTGTTTTTATATGAGAGATGATAAGTAACAAAATTCAGTACAGAAATGACAAAATATGTTTGAGGTAATTTAGAAACATCACTGTTACATAGTTCACAAGGGAGTACTGAGAAGTTAAAGTCCAGTTGAGCGCATATCATTGTCACAATTCTTTTAAACATAATTTAAGGGACCGTCATCACCATTTGTCAATGTTATGTGTTAAATTAATTAATTTAACACATAACACATGAAATAATGTTAAAATTAACTTTGGACTAGCAAATTAAAAAAATTCAGTATCAAAAACGTACTTAAGAACAGGTGGATAGAAGCATAGACACATTCTAGAGGACCACAGGGATTGTGTTGATACATGAAGAACAAAACTTTACTTCTGCAACAAAATGTGTCTTTCCCTTGCGCCACAGTTCTACCTCTCTCACCTCTTTCCTTATCTCAGTCACAACAAATGGAGGCTCACTGATGAATGTAAATGACTGCCATCCCAGCCTATCCAATTAGAACAAACAACCTTTCTGCCTGTTTGGGATTAAATACCCACAAGTCAGCCGGCTCTCTCCTAGATTTAAAATCCTTTCCTCAGACTGATGCAAAACCATGAAAACCACCACCGGCTCTTATCATTGTATCTTTTATCTATCGCTGACTGTTTTTCCTCTCTGTATTCCCTAAACATAAACATAAAAAAAACTACACACTGGTAACAGTTTCCTCTTATATACACAGCTTCAGAAAAAAACTGATTTTAATACATTGAGAGTTTGAACCCTTAATGACACTGAAAGGTAGGTCATCTGTCAGGCACCCCCCACTCTGATTCTGTTTGCTGTCTGTATGTCTTTCTCTTTAAAAATAATTAAATTAAATTAAATTGCAGGAAGTATTATTAATGGTGTGCAGTGTTGGGGAAGTTACTTATAAAAAGTAGCAGTTGCTCATTACTTGTTGCTTCTTAAAAAAGTAATCAGTTACTTTACTTAGTTACCCCTATGGAGAGTCACTCGTTACGTTTACGTTACTTTTAAAAGCAGGCATCTCTGACAGAGACTTAAGTTAATTATACAAAATCTATCTTTGACCATAAAGCCAATCTATGATTTATCAGTGAAGTGGTCTGAACTACACTGCATACTGGATTCTCTACTCACAGAGTGACGGCTCATTCATTATGAACAAGTCCAGCGGGGATTGAACGCACATCGGCAGGTCATCGGTTGTAACTTTTAGAGCACGTTAGGGGAACGTTCCGAGAACGTTCGCTGTAACCAAAAACGAACGTTCCCAGAACGTTAGGAAAACCTTCCAATTAACCAACAGACAACCGAAATACAACCAAAACAACCCTTCAGGGAACGTTCCCTCAACCAAAAACGAACGTTCTCAGAACGTTCTGGGAACCCAAAGTTGTTAGCTGGGATGTAGGTTAACGTCTGTATCGACTTGTACCGGTTGCGCAGCCACAATGCATTGTCGTAGACACATGCAGCCTTATTTCTGGAAATCCTTACATATCCGTTTGACCGACACAGTCCACGGTCCGCTGCGCGTATGAGCCCATCTCTCACAGCTTTGTGTCTGCCTGGCATACTCTGTTTGTAGAACGGCCAGTCCTCAGCGATGTAGTGGCATGTGTCCCGTAGCTCTCCGCTCAGAGCGCCGTCCAGCAAGCTTAAAACGCTCTCAAAAGTTAGCATTGGCTGCTTATTGCTTGCCATTATTGCTCTGGACCAGCCTCTGTCGCGTAGGGCCTAGACTGCGGAGCTTGTGTTCGCTCCTGAGAAGGCAGTCTCGCTGTCAAATCTGTCCCTGGGAAACGTAACGTTACACCGAAATGAAAAAGGAAATACATTTCGTTACCAAATTTTCAGTGCTAGTGTGTTATACAACTTTTTGCCTGAAAAAGACGTTACTGTAATGCGTTACAGTAACGTAAATACACTGATGGTGTGTATTGTGTACTATGGCCTTTAGCCTACTATACTGCTCCTTGGTAATAACACAAGAATCAGACTATTTTTTACTGTAAAATAGCTTTAATATTGAGCAGCTAGGCTTCACTGGATAAATGCTCTATGATATCATAACTGAGACATCTGTCAGCATTAATATGTTCAATCCCACTGGCAAATGCAGACAGCTGCTGGGATTGGCACATTAACAGAATAACACAGAACACAACAATCCATTACTCAATCTGATCAATGCTTGTTTGTCAAAGGTTGTGGGAACAAATTCTTTGTCAGTCACGATCACAACAAAGCCTCTAACCTTAAGAACAAAATATGTTGTTTGTCATTGCTTTCCAAAACAACACATTTGAGCATTTCCTATTCTGAGTCCAATGGCATCATTTGAAGGTATCTTACAAAAGAAATGAACGTTAAAAAAAAGTTTATGAGGCTACCTCTAGCTCAGTAGTGTGTTTACCCCATATAGGCTGAGTCCTTGGCAGCGGCCCGGGTTTGAATCCGACCTTTCGGCCATTCGCTTCATGTCATCCTGTCTCTCTCCCCCCTGACTGGTCTGTCACTATCTAATAAAATAAAAAAATTAAAAACTGCCAAAATGATTCATATAATCATTTTCTGATTTCCCACTATTATGGCTAAAGCTGCTATTATCAATATTTTTGACAGTGTGTTAACTATCTATAATGTGAAAGCTAGTGACAAACTTATGGCCAAACTCTTCAGTTTGATTCAGTTTCCCCTCATAGTGTTTTGAGACCACCGTTTTGGTTTTGCGGCCCACAACTTACTGTTTGATGCCCTATCTCACCATTTTTATGCGGTGTGAATTTTTCCCGGTCTGGACAGCCCTCTCTTGCAATTTTAACAAAAGTGAAAAAAAATGTGTTTATCTGCCCCAGGTTTCGGATCTGCTTCAAAATGTAATGGGTTCTTCCTTGGCCCAAGCTACACCCTTCCACCAAGTTTCAGGAAAATTGGGCCAGTAGTCCTCCTTGGCGGTGGTAAATAAATAAAAATTGCTGCTGTGGAATCTAAAATAAAGAAGCTTCCTACTGTCATTTGGTGTCACAAAAGTTTAATCTTATTTAACTGAATAATATGCCATCTTCAACGCACATATTTTAGCTGGGTAATTAGGCCCCATATGCTGGAATGTTAAAAGGCCAGATAGTTACTTCAGGAAGAAAGCACGTCAGGCTTCCAAAGCCTTACTGACAACCTGTTGAAACCAAGTGCAATGCAGAGAAGTCTCCTGTGATCTCCAAATTACTCATCCTGTGCACGCACAGCACAGGCCCTGATTAAACAAACTCATTATATGAAGAGAAAGACAAGGGGGAGAAGAAAAAAGGAGAGAAGAAAAGGGATTTGCAGTCCATTTGAAGGGCACAATTAACATTTTTAAATTCATCAGGAAAAATTGGAGTGTGGGAAAAAGCTCATTGTGTGAGTGTAAACTGAATTCAGTTTAGGGTGTCGTTTCAGAAAGACAGAGAAAATAGCTGAAGAAAACGTTGTGATGAGGACGGAGAAGGAGTAACTGTGTGTGTGTGTTTGTGTGTGTGTGTGTGTGTGTGTGTGTGTGTGTGTGTGTTTGTGTGTGTGTGTGTGTTGTGTGTGTGTGTGTGTGTGTGTGTGTGTGTGTGACAGTATGATGAGAAAATCTGTCTCATCTTGGGAGCACTCTGAAAACAATCTTACAGGCCAGCTCTGAGGATGGAGCACTGACATGAAACATTTAGTACCATAAACTTGCAACTTTAACCAGCTGTACATCACTCTCTGTTGTTGTTGCTGCTGCTTTATATATACTGTAAGAAGAAAGAACTGTTTAGGCAATAATGAGCTAAGGTCAAATATTAATTCCTCTTGTGCTTGACTGTTTAGATTTAAACACACAATGAGAATGTGGAAGAAAGTGGGATATCAAATTACAACCCTGTCTCCTTGAAATTAATTATATACAGTATAACTTGTTTGTTTTTATAAGTTATTGTGCTGTGTTATCGAAATTAGAGAAGGATAACCAGCTCAAACAGACAACTTTATCGTTTTTCCATTAATGGTACCTGCTCGACTCGCCGACGCTGCCCTGTCCTCCTTTTTCTACTGCAGATTAGTACCGCGAGCCGTGGCAGATCGTCATAGCAGGAAACTGCCGTGACCTAACACGACACACACAGAACGTCGAAAGTGTGTTGCTTTTGATTCTCGGCGTGTCTACAGCCAGAAGGCAAATCAGTTTCTAATGAACCTGGAGGCAGCAAAAACAAAAAAACGCTGGATAAAATATTTACGCCCCCAATTCTCTCCGACAAATCAGTAGCCTGCAGGTTTTCATGTCACCTTTTAGTATTGCCTCAGTTCGCTTGGAACCTCGACTGAGGTAGTACTACAAAAAGTACCTGTTAGCAGGTACCAGGGACTTTTTTGTTCATAATGGAAAACTGAGACGAGATACCATGCAGTGGAAAAAAACACCCCTTGTTTAGACTTTTCTTTGCTCTCGTAAACATGCTATAGTCAAGTCAAGTCAGCTTTATTGTTCTTCACATATACAAGACATGCAGAGGAATCAAAAGTTTGTTTCTCACCATCTCCACGGTGAAGAAGACAAAAAAAAAAATCCACAACAGATAAAACATTCCTACCGCAAGAGTAATAACAAAAGTGCTCAACAGATAGGGACATTTTAGCACTAAGTCAGTAAAACGGCAACAATAATACAAGACAAAATAACAAGACAAAAAAACACAAAAAAACTATATTGTTCAATTGTACCAGCATGAGCTTGAAAGTTATATATGACATATGGAGCAGTTTTGTTGCAGTGACCACGCACAAATGGAGCAGACTCTCCCGTCAATGTAATTTCTAAAGCTGATCACAGAGATCTTGTGCGCAAACTGGCTTTTCACTTTTCATAGATAAAAAAATAATAATAATAATCCTGTCTAAATAGGACTTAAAAATTAGAGTGACAGAATACAAAAAAATATAAGATGCATAACGTGCAAATATGTACATGTGCAGTTCATTATTTTAGCATGTTCTTAATTCTCTTATCTTCTGGGATTGGTCCTAATTGCAAAAGGGGGCATTGTGTCTATTATCACCTCACGTACAACCAGCAAGCATAATGGGATACATGGTGCATGCAGGATGAAAGAAGGGGACTGGGAACAATAGCATGAGAAAATAGAGTGCATCCTTGGCTCAAACAAACATGTCAGTTATGATAGATTAGGAAGAACCTAGCAACCTATGTGTCACTGTAGAGCCACCAACTGGTCTGGCTAATGTCAAATAATGTCGGTGACAAAACAAGTCCGCAAAATAATTTACTTCCATGGCCATGTCTCTCTTACAAGAAGGCCTCACGCACTTGCAAATGAGGCCTATTTAAAGATAGAGAGGGTGTATAATTGTAGTAATCAATCAAGGGTGGGTGAATCAGTTTTTACTGACAGACTGAAAAAATAAGGGGTCTTTATAAGGCATTACAATTATAGTTAGTTTTTCTTATACACAGTTTTTTGCTTTTCTTCGATTGGAGAAATTACACCACAAGAGACCCACAGCAGCACGGTCCATTCATCAATGACTTTTTACTACTAACTCCCTGCATGGTAAAAAGACCTGTAGGCAGGCAGTGTGGAATGGAATGACAAGTCCTGGAGGAGACCAGGCGGTTTATGATAAATAGTATCAGGATGGCACCTCTACCTTGTTTGCAGTGAAAACAACAGCTGTAATCTCCCCAAAAACAGGCAACAGGCTATTATCATTGAACACCAGCATGCACACACAGGCGCACAGACGCATGCACAAAAGCACATACACCCACAGCTTAAATCCCAACAATAGATCTCGAAGACCTCATTAGTCTCCAGAGCCGGAGTTGAGTGTGGGCCGGGGCCAACTCTGTTGTCCTATTATGCCAATACCAACACATGCCACGGAGTGAATTAATGGCTAAATGGAAGCGATTAAATTGTTTGGTACAAAATGATGCTGCCTGCATCTGTCAGTGATTCATTTTAATGGGGTACTGGAAATGAAAATAAAGCCAGGAGTGCTGCGAGGTATCAGGCAGGTTTATTTGGTCGCACCATCTCCATTGAGACTGGGAAGTATGTTGAATAATGTTGTTTAAAGATCAAATGCCATAAAAAGGACATGTGTGTTCAATGTTGTTCTAAATGAAAATCAAATTGCTTATTGACAAGATATGGGGAAATCAATTGGTTTGCCCTACATAGGACTGCAGAAGGATTTGGAGCACAATAGATTATGCATAATTGTAGACTGATAAGGAATTGATTTGGCAACCTGAATGGAATTGGGTTATTGATGCTTGAAAATCACTCATTTGCTCTTTCCCAGACATTTGCACACTGCATATTCTAATAGTAACTCCTTGTCATGACTCTATAGGCTTCATGTCTCAGTTTCACCACATCTCTTTGCCTTTCCATCGGCCTGTCACTTTTACTAAGCTCTTTTGTCTCTCTTGGCTATAGCTCAGAAGATATACAATCAGCACAAAAATACCACCTCAAAGCATGGCGAAAGTACCTGTAAATGCAATAAAAAGTGACTCTACAAGGCTACTATTTTCAGATAAAACACAGAATAGTATCTTTATCTTGTGAGATGTCCCTAGATTTGGCTTTGTCCCATAAACTACAATTTGAGCAATAAAGAAATTTGAAAATAGTGAAAAATGGCCGCCAAAGTTCCCCAGAGGCCAAGCTGACATCTTTAAATGTGTTTTTTCCCCATCAACAAAAGCCAAAGATATTCAGTTTACAATGTTATAACAACAAAGAAAAAAACAGAAGCTGGAACCAGAGAATGGGTCATTTTTGTTTTAATCAATTATCAAAATTGGTTTTGTTCACAGTACTGTTATGGGGATATTGTTCATACGCAGACTCTTGCCTTTTTTTTTAATTTTGTGACACAAGGTGCTCTGTGGAGACTGCCCACTTTTTTAACAGCTCTGGACCCGGAAGTGATTTTTTACAATTACTCAATTGACAGTTTTAGAAAATGCTTATATAAAGAGTTTTAAGCCTGGAACCAAGCCAAACAGCTACAAGATGAATCATGACCATAACAAAAAAGTTAACAAAAAAGTATAAGACTGTGTACATAAACGATCATAGAGCTCAGTGGTAGCGGCTTACTAGCCGTTTGTGGGTTAGCGGGTGGGGTAAACATTTTCATGGTAACTGTCGGTAAACGATCCGTCCTGCCTGCACGATCCGTTCTGCGCATGTGCAATTCGTTCGCGCCACGTGCAGATGATAAGTGTGACTAGGATTTACCAGGGATTTACGGCACTGTACGATCTGTTTCACAGTAGCGGTCTGCTGTTAGCCTCCACCAGAAAGCTAACGACGTTAGTTTAGCTAACAGCTAATTTGGCTAACCGTTAGCTGAGAAAGCATGTAAAAGACCCTCAAATATAATATATAATATAACTAACAGTGTTATATATACTAGTTGTTACGTCAGTTCTACTTGTGCTCATTTAAAATACAATCACTCAATACTTGTCTTTATTACGTCAGGCTCACAGAAAAGGTCAATTAACAGAAAAATCAATCAATCTGGGTTAGAATGAGAAGCAGCACTGTGCGGTGGGAGGCTGATGCAGTGTGTGAGAAAGTTCTCAATTTTTCTCTGTACAGTATTTACGTATTATCTCAAATTCATCAAAGAACACTCCACATGTGCTTAATAAAATTCTTATAATGACTTTTATGGATGAGTCACCCAAAAAACAAGAGTATGCTCTTAGAATTAAATGATTCCGCTATTTGTTTTCTGTCTGTAAAACGTGATTAAAACTGCTGCAGTTAACCTGATTTTGCAGGATCTTGAAGGTGGCTGTTAAACTGAATCCAGAGACCCACCACGTGCTATTTTCTCAGTGCTAAGAATTGTATATAGAAATCACATACAAAACACATTATTGTAATGGTTACTAGATAAAGAAGCAATATCTTCTTCTGCTTCACTACTCTAGCAATATTTGGCCCTAATGAGTGTGCAGTAAGGTCAAATCATTGATTGTCAGTTCACAATTCAATGTTTTTCTTTCCTACCTTGGCAGCCATGACCATGGAGGAGCCTCCCCTGATGCCCAGGATGGGGATGTGTGTCTGGGCAGAGATGAAGTCCAGGATCTGAGCAATGGCCTCCTGGTCCGTGTCATCACCAAACACTACGCCTTGCAGGGAGTTCCTCATCATTTGTGCGCAAATCCGATTGATGATACTCTTGGGGTCGGTCTCATTCATGGTGACCACCTCGACTTTGGGAGGGTAAGGGATGTGGAGGAAGTCCTCTTTCTCAAGTCCAACCCCCAGGGTTACTTCACTAGAGTTGCCCACCAGGATGACTGCTATACTGAGTGAAGTGATCAGTTTGGGATTGATTGGTGGAAGAGCCGGTAAGGCAGGAGAGTATTGAGGAGGGATGACAACGCCCCCGCTGGGTGCCACCTCCCCTCTGGCCCCCTTGTCCCCCTGGGGCACCTCCAGGCCCTGTGCCTGGACCTCCACCCCTGCGAGATTCGCAGACGGGTAAGAGGAGCAGAGAGAGGAGAATCAGAGAGAAGGACAGAGAGAGGAAGGGCAGGGTGAGCCGAGGATGATGCGAGGACTGGTCCTGGGGGGGAGAATGGGGGGAGGAGGAGGGGGAGACGAAGCGCTTGTCCTGAAGACGGGAGGGAGAAGGGTGGAGGCTGACAAGCATTGTGGAGTGTAAATGCCGTCCCTGAAGGGAGAGAGAAGAGAGACAGAGAGATGATAAACAAAAACAAAGTGTAAAAATACAAGCTTTAATATATAAATTGTGGAAGGACAGTGGAGAAACTCTACCAACACAAAAAGAAATGGAGCATACCATTCAATTTCCACTTGGTATTAACCATCATTTTGTAATGTTGAGAGAATTGGAGATGAGGATCTGTTGAGTATATTAATTTGAGTGAGCGGCTGGAATTTTTAAAGTGAGCAACCTGTGAACAAAAATTAAGCGCTAGCCTTTGTATAAAAAAAGCTGCATGAAATGGTTGAACTATTGTATGTTAAATGAATCTCATAATCAGATCATCGGAGCTTGCTCTATTGTTAATATTCTTGAAATATTAATTCATTCATTCTTAAATTTCTTTTTCTTTACTTCTTATCATTTGAAGGATCCACATTGGGTAGAGCACATTTCAAAAAAATATTCTGTAATTATACCATGGCTGTAAATTGTCTCCATGTTATTGATGACACTAATAAAAAGTATTTTACCATATTGATCAGGATCTAAATAAATACATGGTTACTTAACCCTTTAATTGCCAAACCAAGTGACCCACATAGCAAGGTATCAAATCACACAAAGAGACACCTGTAAGCGCTCATAGAGCATCAAGCCCGGAAAAAGTGTGTCCAAGACTACTGAAGATGTGCGCTGCAGAACTGGGAGAACCGCTACAACGGATCTTCAACCTTAGCCGGCAGGTAGGGAGAGTGCCCACCCTCTGGAAGACATCCTGCATCGTTCCGGTTTCCAAGAAGAACAGGCCCAGCGAGCTGAATGACTTCCGACCGGTGGCACTCACTTCACATCTGATGAAGACGTTGGAGCGGCTCTTCCTCAGCCTCCTGAGCCCGCTGTTTGTGTACCAGCCAGATGTTGGTGTGGAGGATGCCATCCTCTACATGCTACACCAGGTCCACTCCCATCGGGATAAGGGGAATGGCACAGTAAGGAAGCTCTTCTTGGACTTCTCCAGTGTCTTTAATACCATCCGGCCCCCTATACTTCAGGATAAACTGAACAGGATGGGAGTGGACCCCTGGATCAGAGACTACCTCACTGACAGTACGTCAGACTGAAGGACAACATGTCTGACACTGTGGTCAGCAGCACTGGAGCCCCCCAGGGCACGGTGGTGGCCCCTCTTCTCTTCATCCTGTACACCTCAGACTTATGTTACAACTCGGAGCTGTGTCACATACAGAAGTACGCCGATGACACAGCCATCATTGAGTGTATCTGGGGTGACAGTGAGGTCCTTGTACTTGGCGGCCAACGGATTTTCGTTTTAAAATGAAAAAAACAAAAAACGAAAAACAGCCAGTTTCCTAATTACCATCTGTAAAAAGGGAAACAAAAAACGGAGAACAACCCAATTTTTCGTTTTTGTTTTGTCATTAAAAAACGGAAAACGAAAAACAATCTCGTTATCCGATTGTCTTTGATGCGTTTATAGATGGAAACCGGAAAATGAAATACGAGTGTATACGTCTCATTTCTCAATTTTACATTTTTTTATTTTTTTTATTGTGACCCGGAAGTCCCTCCTGCGAGCTTGGCGGTCAGCACAGGGCGCCCATGCTGTTTGCAGTGTTGCCAAGTCCGCGTATTGGCAACTTTGGGCTTGTTTTTATGTAAAATTGCTTACACATATTGGTAGTCGCGGGTAGTGTTTTTTTTGGGCTTGTTACTAAAGTGTAGTTACTTATTTGGGCTTGTTCCCAGCTCCATAATAAGTTGTTTTTCCGCCCACTTCCAGCTTATTACTGGCTCTGACCCAAATGAAAACGAGTACTAGCCAATCAGAGGCAGAGCAGGGCAATCTGTTTTTTCTGGTTAGGAAAATGCGCGAGTAGCGACCGATGGTGACTGGACTGTAGGAGAGTTTTTAGAGGAATAAATGTGGGCAAAAATACGGGAAGAAATATAACAAAGACTGGGAGAAAGAGAAAGGAGTAAAATAATGGATTCAACCCGTCGTGGGGAACAACTCAAAATCACTGTGAAAAAGTGTATAGCATATTTGCTATCCCATCAGTTTTCTAATATTAAAAAGTGGTTTAACTCCCTCCTGTGGTCATTGTCCTGAAGCTAAGGGGGAGACAATAAATAAACTACGGTGTGTACAGTTTACCAATCTGTCCACATTGATGTAAATTGACAACCCGTCCCCACAGATTGTAAAACCGTGCACACAGTTTATTTATTTTTCTCTTCCAGGATCTTAAGGGGGATCCGTAGAAAAAGTTGCTTGTTTTGAGCTTGTGTTCACAGGTCTGGTTGCGTATATGTTTTGCGAGATCTGGCAACACTGGTTGGCTGTCAGGACAGAAGTCCCTGACAAGTCCCTGCTCAGCACACCACCTCCGCACACTCCTCTCAGAAAACGCCCGTATAGGTCCAAACTGTGAACCCAACGCAACTATCCCTACAAGACATCACATTCTTTTGGTTTTCAAATATAAAACTAGCATATTCGTCTAAAAACATTTTTACGCTTGTCTCATTGATGTCCAAATGACTTCCGGGTATGCAGCATACAACCGCTTAACACTTACAGTTACAGACTACTTACGATCGCTTCCGGGTCACAAAAAAAAACATTGTAAAATTGAGAAATGAGACTTATTTTATTTACACCCAGGGAGGAGGAGTATTGGAGTCTAGTGGGGGACTTTACTCTCTGGTGTCGCACTAACTGCCTACAGCTCAACACCTCTAAGACGAAGGAGCTGGTCATTAACTTTGGGAGGTCCAGACAAAGACCACGAGTTGAGGTGGAGGCAGTTCAATCATACAAATACCTCAGACTGTGGCTGGATAACAAACTGGACTGGACAACACACACCAGCCACCTGTACAGAAGACACAGAGCAAGCTGTACTTCCTGAGGAGACTGCGGTCTTTCAAAATCTGCAGCAAACTGCAGTGGATGTTTTACCAGTTTGTGGTCACCAGTGTCCTCTTCTACACTGTGGTGTGCTGGGGGGTGCAGCACATCCAAGAAGGACACCTCCAGGCTGGATAAACTGATCAGGCGGGCCAGCTCTGTGGTCGGCATGAAGCTGGACTCACTGGTGACGGTGGCAGAGAGGAGGACACTGGACAAACTTCTGGACATTACTGACAATGCCAGCCACCCCCTGCACACTGACATCAGCAACCAGAGGAGCCTGTTCAGTGGAAGGCTGCTCCTTCCCAAGTGTAGGACCAACAGACTCCAGGACTCCTTTGTCCCTCATGCCATTACACTCTACAACTCCTCTCTCGTGGGGAGGAGGAAATAGGGCAAAGAGGACAGTACATACACACCTGGACTCACATAAATACCTGGACACTTTAACACTAACACTCAACTCGACACTGACACTTTATGATAATTTATGGTAAATGTCCTTTTTTTATAGCCAAAGTTTTTTTTTTTAATTGTTATTATTACTGTTACTACTGTTATATTTATACTGTCTTCCTCTTTTTTTCTCTCTCTCGCTATACTGTATTCTTTTTGCTAAACACTGCTGCTGGAAATTTCAATTTCCTTGCGGGAGTCATCCCAAAAGGATTAAATAAGAGAACTCTAAGTCTAGTCTAAGTCTAAGTTACAACGCAACATCCACTATACTGTGCTGTGAACCCTGTGGCACACATCAAAGACAAAGCAGGTGTGTGTGTGTGTGTGTGTGTGTGTGTGTGTGTGTGTGTGTTGAGAGAGAGTCAGGAGAGCACAGGGTGCATTTTGACAGATTGACAGCCTCACAGCTTTATGGACTAGCTGCCAGACCAAGTGACCATTAGACCCTAAGACTGGGCTCGGCTGAGTCTCTCTGTTTCACCATCTCTCCCACAGTACTTCCATTGCCTTTCTTCCGTTTACCCTCCAAACCTGTTCTTTTAGTTGCACCCTCCAACCCTCTGAGATCCCTTCAACTGCAGACCTATTATTTACTATTATAGCTATTATTTACTGCTGCTCTATTAGCAGCTGTACAAAAAAAAAGAGTACAGAGAAGAAATGATGGAGGAAAAAAAGGATGTGAGAGAGAAAGAGAGGCGGCGTGAAACATGTAAGCAGAGGAAGGTGACAGGCAGGGGAAATACAATTAGTCATAGCCTGATGTGAAAATTGTGGTTTCTTACTCTGTGTGTGTGTGTGTGTGTGTGTGTGTGTGTGTGTGTGTGTGTGTGTGTGTGTGTGTGTGTGTGTGTGTAGGGAGGAGAAATTTGGGCATATTTTCTGCATAGATAAAAACGTGGAATCTTAATGATAATATGCTCATGCTCATTTTCTATATAAAGCACGGTGGAGCACTTTAGGAGAGAGATAAATGAAGGACAGAGTAAAAGGCTTGCTCTTCTTCTTTGCTAACGCAACACTTTTGCTATTCCTTTATTTATCAAGCACCCCACATGTTGAGGAGCTGATGCAGGCAGCACCATAACAAAAGTCCAAAGAAAACAAAAGAGAAAGAGAGAAGTTGTGAGGAGAACTGAAATCTCTGAAATCTGAAAGAGGTAGAAAACAGCAACAGACAACAAGGAGTAATCTATGAGATAAGGCAAACAGAAATAGAAGAGACCCAAACACTGTTCAGAAGAGGAGGAAATGTAATCTCCACATAAAAAACAGTTTGTCTGAAAGGTCTAATTACCAAAGGTTTGTCCTCAGCTTAATTGCAGGTGCACATGCTAAATTTTACATGGGGGCCAAAGTGAAGCTGAGGGGGGGGAGAAAAGGAAGGAGGAGGAGGAAACGAGTGGGAGGAAGCCAGCAGAGAGAAAAGGAGAGAGAATAAATAGAGACATACACAAAAGAGCTGGAGGTGGAGGAAGGAACAGCAATAAGAAACCCAGAGGAGGGAGGGAGTGAAGGAGGGAGTTGTGGACGGGCAACAGCTGAAGAAAGAGAGATGAAAAGAGAACATGATTAGCACAGGATGATAAAATAAGATTCAAGGGTGGGGAGGAGGTAAAAGAAACCCAAGGAAAAAAAACTAAGCAAGGAAGAAGGAAATGATCTCAATCCACAATGTGTTAAGAGAAAAAAGGAAATGTTGCTAAAGGGTTGTTGAATCTACTGACAAGAGACCAGAGGGTAACTATTTAAAAAATAAAAATAAATTTAATTTTAATAATGCAAGAAGTGTGACAATGAACGAGGGAGCAGCAATAGACGAAGACCCATTCGGATGTGTCTCTGTATATCAGCAGTGCTCGGTTTCCATAGCAACAATTCAAATATACCTCCACATTACACCCTGATGGACAGGAAGATTCACACAACTCGCATATGGGCACTAATTCATGCAGTACACTACATGCAGTGCTTGTTCTCTCCTAATAATACATCATTTATTTTTCTAGCTGGCGCACATTGCTGCGCAAACTCTTACAGACAAAAATAACACTTGCACAAACGTGTGCATGCATTCCCACATACACACATATGAGGTAAGTTAATGCATATAGAGAAGACCTTGCATTAAAAATGAATCTCCAAAAACGGCTACAGGCAAATAAACAGAAATAATAAGATACAGGGAGTTTCCAGCAAGCAAACTGGCGGTGCAGGACCTGCAATCAGACCTACAGTACATAAAACATCTTCACTGTCACCAATTAATAACATTTAAAAGGAGAGTGTCAAGAGTGGATCATTTACTCTCAGCATAATAAAACAAAAAACCTCCTAACACTGTGTCAATAAATCAAAGTTGACATTAGAATGTATATGTTCTTGTGTGCCCATTACAGCACTCACACAGCAATAACAATAATATATGCTTGAGGGAAAAAATGGATAAGTGGCGCTGAACAGCTACACAAAACACCCACATGTGAGCATTGCTTGTATCTAGTAATTTACTGCAAACGTGACTAACCTTCTACCCGGTGCTCTCTTAAAGACACACATGCATGAACACCGGGATGGCAGTGCAAATGGTTTGCACTCTAGGTCAAGTAGTTTGGGTCAGACATCTGAGAACTCCTGATGCATTTATGGCTTCTGTTTTTCCGATATGACAGTCTTCCCTTACATGCACATACCCATACCCCCTCCACACACACACACACACACACACTCTCAGGTTCATGGTTTGAGCCAGATCTTGCTAATAAGACAGAGAGAGGCATCAGTCATATCAAACTTAACATTCACAAAGAGCATTGATCACAGAAGTCTGTCAAATGGCACAAGCCACCAATAGAATAACCAGAGCTGTTTGAGACGTGTGACTGCACACGCTCACACTAGTGGACTTCCAATGTGCCAATATAGATTCCACATAATCAATCAAGCCATTGACCATGTGCCTCGATCAACTCGTCCCCCATCGTAATGAATATGTATAGACTTTAATGGTTAGATGTCTTTTCCTGAATAACGCCAGGGACTACAGACCAAGGATTTTTACTGCAGAGGCTTGAAGCAGCAGCCTGAGAGACATTAAAACTGAATCTGCCACGCTATTTAAAACACAAGTAGGCCATCATTATCAGGCTCTACTATATCCCTGAAGACATGATGTGGTGGGCTGCGCTTTATAGCATTTGAAAGGCATTGTGGCTAACACAAGCTGGCAGGCATATCTTTTAAGGAGCCTGTTTACCTTCACTGGGTGGTCAGTTACAGGTAAGAGTGGTACTTTTGTCATCTACACTAAAGCACACACTACATCAGACATGATTTATGAATTTAAAAAAAAATAGTAAACACTGTTTATAAATTATAAAAAATATTTTTTTTTAAAAAGGCATTTCAACACTACTATAGCTTCAATATATGCATACAACGTGACCTGACAACCGTGTTACATGTTTTGATTTGATTTAAAAAAGGTCTAGATATCCACTGGAGAGATGCCAGAGGAGGCAATAATGTTTGACATTTCTGTTTACTGCTACCACTCACAAAATATCAATAGTTCAAAGTTTAACTATTTAACTAAAGACACATCCACCCAATGTGTTTGACAAATGCTTTGTGGATTTAACACTCCAACTATTTCTCTTCTTTATTTAAAAGCTTAAACAAGTCACAAAATAAGGGCATTACCCTGTTAGCACGTGATTTAATATTAAGTAATTATTAATAATAATAATAATATTAAGCTATTATTATTATTATTAATAATAATTTTCCTAGCGTAAAATGGTGTGTGGTCTTTTTATTGAACATCTGTCCAGCTGAAGGGCACTGATGCAATTTGAGTATTGTAAACATTAGTTTAAGCACTTATAAGGTACAAATAAGCATGCAAAGACTAAGGTGAGACCTACTGGCAGTGACACCATCTTTAAATAGACTGCAGTAAATACAGGCCTTTTTGCTTGATCTGGTTAAAGTTTGATGCATATATTTTAGTGTTATGTTAATAGAAAGGGATGAAACTCACCGTTCTTAATCTTCTTAATGCTTGGCTGAATACTTATTTACTGAGAGATGTCTCCGCATTGCCCAGTATACCCAGCCAATCAACATTTTAAATTAAATATTTAATCAATAGTCAATGTCAATCCATTGCTTTCCATCTTGCATTAGTCAAAAGTCTGGTGACGTTTTTGGTGAATGGTGTTCTGATTTGTCATTCAGAGCTGCATGACGTTGTGTTCAATCAGGTAATCAGCCAACATGCAGCTATAATGACTCCCCTGCTAGGGGTGGTGGAAGTCAACACAAGTTTTATTTACATCCTCTGTAATTATTCAATTCACTCTCACAAAGGCAACTATCACTGTGAGTTGGATGTGCATTTGACTTCTGAGGAGACTTACTTCTAGACGGCTAGATATTAAGATAAGTACTTATTTTATTAGGCTTCTCTGCCCATGGTCATTGGGTCTGCTGCCTTAAGGTTAAATTGACTGTGTTTGTTCTGTTGATTTAGCTCATTCTGCTGCCTTTTGCTGTTGGTTTTGCTACTTTTGAGGCTTGTATCTTGTGTTTGCTGCTTTTACTGTGGATTCAGCTGCTTCTTCTACTTCTGCTGGGTGTTTTGCTGAATTTGCTGTGTTTTTCTGCTAGAATTTTGTGGTCTTACTATGTGTGACTGAAGCGGTTAAAGGGAATCAGACTAGCTTAGTGGTGTGGAGCTAGGGTGGGGCCTCCTCACCTGTAGACAGTTACATAAGCCAGCTCAAATAAGACCAGGCTTATTTAAAGCTAATGTACTTGCACTTTATACATGTTGTCTGAAGTTTGCACCTTCATTGAACGTTGAAAGCACTTAAGTAGAAGTTGTTTTGGATAAAAGCGTCAGCTAAATGATATGTAATGTAATGTTTGCTACAAAATATACTGACTCTATACTGTCATAGTCAGAATTGAATAAGAATACATTATCTTGCTGTTCAACACACAATCACACTTTGATTATTAACAAATCCTTTGAAAAGACTGAATCAAACAATGTGTTAGTAGCAGCCCTGAAACAGATCCATCCAGACAGATTTGAGAAACACATCCTTGCATTTCAAAGGCTTATCAGAGCCAAAACACAGAGTGATTAGTAAAACATTTAGAAAGAAGAAGAAAAGAGAGCAAAAGAGCACTTATTTTGTCATTAATTGGATGATGTTGCGTCACTGACTGTCCACATTCAAATGAACTAGCGCAGTGCCCGTTAGCCCGGCTGCGGCTCAGGGTTATCCAAACGAGGACTTAGCACATCTTTCAATACTATTAAACTTTCCTGTATTATCCGTGGCTCTCAGCAAGGGTTGATTTGTTCCTACTGAGAAGGAAATTCTTTAAAATGGCTCTTAAGTATCTAGTTTCACTTCCAAAATAAACAGATGGGTATTGAGGTTTTTAGCAAACATTTCTCAAACAGTGGTAAATACAGAATTTGTTGGAGACTATTTTCATGTGTAAATTAACAACCATTTGGTGGCCTTGTGAGTATTAACGTCAGCAGAACGGTTATTTTGAGATTGACTAGAAATAAACTCCTATTCATGGAGCTGAAGGAACACGTCGCCTACTGCAACAGTCGGGCTATATGTTTTGATAGTTCTTTGAACAGCAATGGAGGTACACAAATAATACTTCTGGGTTGGTCTTTTCATGGGATTTACTGCTAAAGAGAAACATATACAGTAGAAT
This sequence comes from Etheostoma perlongum, assembly GCA_026937815.1. Classification (NCBI taxonomy): domain Eukaryota; kingdom Metazoa; phylum Chordata; class Actinopteri; order Perciformes; family Percidae; genus Etheostoma; species Etheostoma perlongum. The sequence goes on from CM049372.1 coordinate 18,736,589, forward strand.
ATCACCCACTTTGTCCTTTAAATCATGCTGGTTCTTTTGGACACTTACAGATTTTTAATTTAGTAGCAGGGTGGGACAAGGGATGCTGAAAGAAAAAGAGGAAGATACTGTTACCGAATTAGCAATGTAGGCAAGAGAAAACCAATAGTCAGGGGAATAAAACATATAAGGAACAGGAACGAACAGTGTGTATCATGATAATATTATGGGAGTCTTTGAGTAATCCTCTAATAAAATGTTCTGTATTTAATGATCTGTCACCTCCATGCTGTTTTGTTGAAGGGCCAGAATGGCAAAAAAAAAAAAAAAATCACTAGTTTATTGAAGAGGGTCTTATGTGTTTCATTAAGTGCACTTTAGTCTGGTCAAGAATCCTCTTTGCTAATTGCACTTATATTGAGACACACTTTGGATCTCTACTGTCGTATTGAGGCTGCCCCAGTAATAACATCATATGGTCTCATCAGAGGCAAATAAACTGATGCACACCAGCGCACACGCCGGGTACTACAGGTTTACAGCCTGTTTTTTCCTTTTCTAAGGGGTATTTTCACTCACTCTGATAAAAAAATGTATCCCTTTTTATCTGAAGCAACACAGTATGAGTAGTCCCACATTCTGCTCAGCTTCAGCCGTATTTAATGTATTTTCTCAGATTTCTTTGTTTCTTTCACTAGCCTTTCTGAAAAGTTGAAACATGATACTGGAGTTTTCCTCATTCTAAGCCAATTTGGTATTTACTATTTTACTGGTGGCAAAATCTGAGCATTCAACAGCTACAGCTCTCTTGGGGGTTTGATGGCATGCTTATGGCGCCTCGGACTCATGAGACTAGTTGTAATAAATGAGAGACTATCCATTTTGTTTTTTATATCCCTATAGCTGATTTCTGTAATTGCAAGGTTGAAAAACTCAAACATACTTGTGTGTATGTAAACAAAAAATGTTTATATACAAATTATGTTATTTATTCCTTATTTAATTGACATAGATATGCTGTGTCATTGCTCATTTAACACTTGTGTCCATAAAACAAACTCAATAAAACATTAAATTGAGCATGCAAAAAGTTGTTCATCTAGACTGGACCAACGTCTCTACACAGCTGGCCCTGGTTCTCCACTCTTCATCAAGTGTCTCAGAATATTAGTGGATATCTCTGACCATCTTATTCATTATCATTACGATCTTACAAGATTACATGAGCAGTGAATTATGCTATGATTTTCATTTAAATCTAAGTGGATCTACTTATACTTTATCAACTGCCTCATCTAAAAGAGCTTTTAGGTGTTTAAAAAAAATGAAGATTCTTTGCTGATAACCTCAGATGTACAACTGATTACATCCTCGACTTGCTACTTATAATAAGACAGTTTATTAATGATAATCTAAGCTGATCATTGTTCTCTTTTTATACCATGGACTGGGTGATAACTCAATTCTGATTGGCTGCAAGCTGTCTGTGTAAAATGATACAGGACGCTAAGTTCTGGTGAAACTGTATTGTTCTAAAGTAATGTGCTACATTAAGTGAATAAGAACATCTGTATATTATATTTCCAACACTGAGTGGGCTTTCAGTGCCTTGTCCTCTGAACACCAAAGGATGGTTCATCCTGTTCACAGTTCAGATCGCTACTTCAGGCTGTGGCTGACAGTACACATGGCGTATCATTAGTTGGCTAAAAAGTCTTGAGATTCTTTGGTGACAAAGTTTATGTTACCCCCAGCCAATAACAGCGCACAGGTTAAGCAGCCCATTCTCATTCCCAGGTACTGCTGCTTTGCCACACCCCTCGGCTTCTGATACCGACACACAGACAAGATGAAGCTCTGCCTTTGCACGAAATGCGGTATGAAACAATCAGAAAATAATGTTTTATTCCTCTGATTCACTGCAAGTTCAGCAGTCCCTCTCTTTATTCAGGCTCTCTCTCTCTCTCTCTGACTCGTTGAGCCGGGGAGGAAGGGACAACTTTGAACACTGTGTGTTTCCAAACAATAAGCATCACCTCCCTCCTACATATTAATACATTTAAGCTTGATGTGACATCTTCACATATTTGCTTTTGTTCGACCAGTAGTCCAAAACTAAAAACAGGGTTTGTTCTGCATTGACAATTTATTAGCACCCTCACATAGGTTTTAGCCAGCACCAAAGGAAAATCACCAGCGCAAAATGTCTTTACTTCCAGCAGTTAATTTTAAGATGACAAGTTGATAAACCAACTAAGCTGCTATGTTTTGATTGGACCTGATTGCTCCGCTGTGAAGCTAATTGGATCTCTCAGTTTTACCATCCAGAGTCGGGCTGTACCGGACTCTCCCGAAGACCATGTTGCCCTAGGGACCGCGGCGCAGCAAGGAGCCGCTGCTGTCAGCTGCTGTCTGATGGTATTAATCAGTATTCAATTATGACAGTTTTTTAACGGGTTAGAAACATCTCATAGTAGCTTTAAATAGTAGTCCAGTTTCGTGTTTTTGTACAGTTGGTTTTCACACCTGGAGTGAAAAATACGGTAGTACACATGAAAAGTGTAGCCACTGTTGCCATCACTTTATTGGCATTGACCTAAACCAGGGTCAGAGGCATAGCCGCGCCCCGTTCACGTAACAGTGGCAGTAATACTGTATTTTACACTACATGGTTAAACTGTGCAATTAATCCAAGAGTCACATGCATGCTGAACCGTAGGGGTACTACTGTATATTCAATATGAACATTTGACAATTTATTGATCAATAGAAAATGTATTTCAAAATAGAAATCATTATACTTTGTAATGTTTTGTATTCATAACACAATCATATTTTTGCAAAAAATTAGCTACAAGTATCACAGTAACAGTAATAGTAGTTACCTTGTGTATGTCACTCAATAGCTGACTGGACTGAATTCTCCAGAGCTCTGTCTTAATTCAGTGGGACCAAAAAAACCTTCCAGCTAAAATACTTCCTCAAAGCCCCTTTACTGTATTATATTGCATATATTTGTTTATATTTTGAATTGTCACCTGCCACCAGAATTTAGTGTTTTCCTTGACATACTGTACATAAAGACATTTTCACCATAAATTGGTGCATAAAAAGGTATCTGAATGGAGGAAAATGAAGTCTTTCACACTCAAAATTTCCTGGGGGAGGAAGACAAACACCCAACTTAATATGTGTCCCCCCAAAGACCCATTCTGACCCAGGAAAACCCCTGCCAGGTCTCAAAAGAGAAGCTGGAATTAGGTAATATAATGGACATTTTTGAAAGAAATACTTAAAAATTAGTTGCTGATTCATTTTCTGATCATCTCAGCTCTTCATCCAACCAGAACTGGGAACATTTATTTCAAGATCGAATCACACCTAATCCTTCCCAGATAAATCTCAGTAATATTAGCCTACACTGTCCACTTAGGCCTAAATGTGGCAGCAGAGCCAAGACACGTGTTTACATGAGAGGTTGGCGCTACCTTTCAGCATTGCCTTCGTCTCACTGATCACCTGTTCCTCTGCTTCGTTAGAAGAAAAAAGTAACTGATAACTGCCACTTCCCCACTGAGCTTGTGTTGTTCCTTCCTGTTGGAGTCTATATATGTGTGTGTGTGTGTGTGTGTGTGTGTGTGTGTGTGTGTGAGGGGGGCAATTTCCTTCTCACCTCGACAGATGTCGGCTCTCCACACCCACTCGTGAGTCTCAAGTCACGGCTAATTAATTGACACTTGACAATGCCCCCAATGAGGGTCCAGCGAGGACTGATTTACTGACACCTGGAAGGGGTTAGCAAACTTAGCCACTAGCGGTGTCAAATAGACGCCACCTGCTACTAGCACTGCAAAAAGGTTGTAAAAAATAACAAGACAAATTCTTATTTTAGAATTCTATTATTCTCATTTCTAATTGCTTTCTTACAAAAGATGGAAATAAAGAAATACTTGTACTCTTGCTTCCAACAATTATTGGTGTATGGCTGCTTACACCAATGAATTACACGCAACAAGATCTGAACAAGATCTTCCTCCTCAAAAAAAGTAAACTAACTGTTGATAAGTAGCATCACACAAATCAATTCATCCTTCTGATCCAAATAAATATTTTTGTTAAACATAAGTATCATCGTAACATCCCCTCTAAGCAAAGCCATCTGCATGACATGATTTCTTTTGAGTCCTGATGTATATTTCTTATGCGCCTTTTGAGAACAGTATCCTCAAATATATCAGCTATCAAACCCTCCATCAGTTCCTCTCATCTCCGCACCTCAACCCTTTTCTTATCCAGTAGATCTTGCCTTTTGTTCTATTGGTCTCTTCCATTCATCTGAAATATTATATGAAAGAACGAAAAAACTGTCTCTCTTCTCTGTCAATGGAAGAGCTTCAAAAGCCCTCCCTTTAACATGACATGAAAAAGTCTCTGATTACATTTTTGTACAACAAGACATTTTGATTTACAAGACATTTACAGGGGTAAATACATATCTAGCTACATTTCTGCATCACTGTAAAATAAAATGACTTACATGGCAATAGCTACAGTTTGTAATGTGTTCAGTTTAAGCAAAGCCTTCACAAACAGATATCAACGAAAACTGGTTCAATGCTTGCTGTTCAGCTATAGAACAAGAAGCTGAGCAACGTGGGTAGAGGCAGCATCACAGCATTGGGCCCCCTTTTCTCTATTCTTAGTTCTTCCTCCTTCTGTTACAGTCACACATGACTAGGTATAGAAAAGGAGAGGTAGAAGAGGCATCTTAAGATTCTCTCTCTCACAAAAATGGGAGGGCATGTATTCTTAGTTTCCAGTATAACATTAAGTGTAACTGTTTGAATTCAAAATTCACAATGTACAGTGTAAGTGCAACAGGCTGTTTCTTGTACTCTTAGCAGGGGGTGCTCGCAAAATGAATTATCCATGTTTCAGTGTGACCCCTTGGCTATTGTCACACACACCCACATGTCAAGCAAGCTGACTGGTTGATTGATTCAACTCCTGTCAAAAGGCAGGTTCAAAACAAAGAAATAAATAAAAACATCACACAAATTGGACCTACAAGTATAAAAGAAAAAGCCATGTGCCCTTTGCCTACTTGTAGTCCAGAAAAGCATGTTTTAATATTAGCTACAAAAACTCAGTTAATATTATATTCTTATTTTTTTTAGATTGTGTTGCATGGATCAGTTCTTGAAAAAAAAATTGAAAATTCATGGGTGATAGAGGCTTTTCTGAGGTGTTGTGTAACTACTTCAAACTTCTCTCCCTCTCTCTCTTTTTCTCTCTCTCTCCCTGGCTCTGAGTAAACAATAAACACCAGGCTGCTCGGCAGCTGTAATCCTTCAACGACTCAATCAACATTTGTAAAGCTGGTCACATGAGGCTTGCATCCAAAACTGAGTCAGCCGGCTGTCTGAGTCCCAGCATCAACATCTCAACATCCATACAGTATATTCATGGCACCTCACTGCCGCCACTCCGTTCACGGTCCACCGATCCAAACGGGGACCATGCTGCCCACCTGACAAGTATGGAGGATATATTTATTCATAATTCCAATTGAGAGTCCTAAGAGAAAACAAAAGATCAAATAAAAAATGTTGCCACAAGCGGCGATTCGCGGGTTCAAACCTTTATTGTCAATAGCGACTTCAAAGTAATTTCACACGTGGTCCAACGTCATTACAAAACATATCCTGCAAGCTTTGTAACAATTGGACAAACAATACACTTTGTTTAAAATGCTTACTACTGATTTGCCTATAACATTTAGTTTCAATTCAGTGTGATATGTAGCTCAGCTTTAAGTAAATTTCCAAGCCGGTACTTTGTTACTTTTACTTGAGTAAAGAAATTTAATTAGTACTTCTACTTTTAGCAGAGTATTTTTTAACACAAGTATCTGTACTTCTACTTGAGTACGAGAAGTGAGCACTTTTGCCATCTTTGCAAAACACAAACAATATTTCATGCATCAACAATGAAGTTTTCACGTAATTACTGTTTTCATTAATTTGGTAAAACAACAGGCAAAAAATCTAAAAAGTTTCCAATTGTTTGCTGCTGTTTCTACTACGGCAAACTCCCAATCTAGATTATAGAATTGATCACTTTTTTACAATTTTTGTATGCTATTTTACCACTAAATTCACTTCTCAGACTTTTTTATGTGAGCAATTAACTATGCAGAGTTTGAATATGGGCAGTTTTACAAAAATTGATGGTCAATTGAACATTTTCCCCGATGTCAAACTTGAGAAGCTCCAGTCTGACGTGACAGCCAGCTGGTGACGGCCGGGATTGGCTCCCTACCGGCCGGCGATCCTCACAGCTGGAAGTCTCTCAATAGAATCATGGACAAGTGTAATTCCTGAAATATGGCTCGTTTTCAGTTTGAACACACTGTTATCAATATTGACAAGGTTTAAAAAGGACCCATTTTTCAAATTTGAATATAGTTTCCAAATTGGAAATCAAATGAACAAAAAAGTACACGGGCCCAATTACAGTAACGACATGAAAACTTCACTGTTGATGCATGAAATATCGTTTGTGTTTAGCCTACATCATGAGTTTCTATCATCTAAAGTGAAAAAAAGAGGCCAAGCCAGCCTGGTAGCGAAGCTGCACCAAGATGCTCCTCAACAGTGTGCTGCCAAGCAGTCAGCTCCCCTGCTGTCTATAAAGCAGTACCTCCAGGATTTCGCGATGTTGCAATTGGGCAAATTCATGCAAATTATACCACTTACTGTGACTTTGTTGCGACTCGCAATTTTGACCAATAACCAGAGTTTCCCGCGACTTAAACCAATCTTGTTTAACAAGACGTGTGTGACTCAAACATCTCAGGTAGGATTGCTCAATTTCCCCCCGCAACACACACACACACACACACACACACACACACACACAGTAGATGCAGGAGAAACCGGAGATGTGCAGGATGTACGTCTCATCATGTAGGATGTTGTAAGTGCAATGATAAGTTAAAGCCCAATAAGTTCTTTATCAAACCGTATGAATGAGTGTCCCAGCCCAGGCCAGTATAGGAAATTAACTAACAATGTAAAGATCAACATGCCACTGACAGACATAAATAAATGATTATTTTTTGTCTTAAATCCACCAGCCATTATCATATTATATCAACATCTGCAGCCTCCTGAGCCTTTTTGGTAAGGTCCTAGGAAAACTCAGCTCAGAGTAATTTTATTCTCCCCAAAAAAAGTTTCCTTTTAATTTTTAAATGACTATACAACAACAACAACAAAAAATTTCTGTCTACCGCAACTTCATTGCAACAAACATACAAAAAACATTGCATCTTTTATCACAATTTATTACAAAAGCTCCTGCAACATCAGGTATCTCAAAAAAAGTCCGGCAAAATCGAAACCAAAGGGATGCCTCTGCATCCCTTTGGTTTCAGTCCCTCCCACCAGCCTTTGGGCCACGCCTCCTCATTTTGACATCTGTCAAGTCCAAATGAAAAGCCAAATGTTGAATCAAAATAGAAAAGCCAAAACGTGAAATTGAAATGTAAAATTCAAAAGATAAACCATTTTACATTTCAACTTAGCATTTTCAGTTTCCTTTTTCTTTTTAAATTCAATTAGAGCATAATTTATCCTGGTAGCATACTAAAACAATATTTTTAATTTGACTTTCAATTTGAATTATGAATAAATACATCCTCCATAGACAAGACAGCCAATGCTCAGATCCAGTAATCCCCTCTACCCAACCCATTTTCTAAAAACATGCAGCATCACTACACTGCAACGACACACTCCTCCTAGGTCTTGTTGCTTACACAACCAGAGCTACATCTATCTACGAAGCTTCCTCCTTTACCGCCTGCGTCTGGGTCTTTGCATGTCTGTCTCTTTTGCTGTCTGCCACGCCTTAACCCCTTGCTCACTCTGTCATGATCCCACCCCCCACCTTTTTTTGATGAAAAATCTGCCCTCGAAACAGTTCAGATGAAGCCATTTCAAGCCTGCAGAGTCAGCCAATACCCAACTGTCGAGACAGAGTGTGAAGTTTAGATAATGAAATATAGTGGTGAGGAATTCGGGAGCTGTAGAATGCACGGTCTGTGCAGCATATGTGAGCAGGAGTAGAATACAGTAGGTCTGCTCAGTGTCAAGCTGTTGTGTTGTGAAGGAGGGACATAACCAGCTGTCACACACCTCCTCTAAGTCACGCTTCATCAAAGAGGCGCATCATAATTAGATTGTTACATCAGATACTAAGTGGGTGAATGCAAATGTAAAGAAGCTCAGTTTAGAATTGTGAGCATTAGCTTGTCTCACCCAAAGCTAAAAACAATCCAGCCAAAAATGTAATCTACAATGGCACCAAGAGACAAATCCTGGACCTGTTCCACAGGCAGCAACTGGACAATGTGACAGAACGTGGGATTTTGAGCATTTTCACACACACACACACACACAGACACAAAATGACTGTAAACTGGTCTAAAAGTTAATTCTGTGCACATGAATACCATGTGTAAACTCTCCTTTTGAGCTGATTTTACCTCATCTTCTCTCTTGAACTCTTTGTCACATTTCCTCTTAGAAAAGTGTTTCCATTATCTCTACATGCCACTCCAACTTTTAAATGTGCTTTTTATCAGTCAAACTCCTGAGTGGCTGCTGAAAGGAGTACAAGCTCAGCAATAAGATTGGCTCCAGTTTCCCCATTCTCCTGCTTTATACAGTTACTATTGTCTGGACCTGTTTTTACTCGTGAAACAGCGCAACGTGTCGTTTTGATGGGCCTATTGAAGCTGATGTCTCGTTATCTGTTATTTCAACACTGGGCTCCCTCGCACAGCACTGCGAAAAAAAAAGGATGTTTGACTAAAAAAAATAAAAAGACAATTTGTCCTTTCTTCTTTTGGACTACGAATGTTCTTCTTCCTCCTTCTCCCTATCCTTGGTTTGTCTAGCTCAAAATCAAGAGTTGCCATAAGATTCTACACATACATTTAAACATAAAGATTTGTGAACATATTGGCCTTTATTTGTACCTATTTTTTTATTTTATATCTATCATGAAACATCTGTAGATGTGTTTTGACCAATTAATTCCACCTCCTCTGATATTTTGCATGATCTGTAACTATCACAAGTGAGGACAATTTCTGCAAAAACATAAGGGTCGCATTAAAAGGACAATACAGGAATAAAAAAACTGTGCTGAAATGATTAGTAGTTTAATCAATTAGTTAATTGTCAGAAAAACATTAGGCAATTTTAATAATCTATTATCAAGTGGAAATGCCACTAATTCACCAACAAGCAATTTGAAAATGTTACCTTGGACTCTTGGCAACTGACTTCTTTTATATATTCTGACGTTTTATAGGCTAAATTGAATATAAAAAAATACCTATATCATCAATAATGAAAATAATAGCCCAAGTAAGGACCAGGGTTGGGAAATGCTCACATACATCCAAATACAATCCAATTACTGGAATCACTGTCCTACCTTTAACATTGCCAGCCCGGATCTCCTCTCTACTCTTCAGAACTGGCATGATGGAGTGATCTGGGATTCGACTCCTCCTCTCATAGCCTCGGATGAAGGGATGGTAGACAGATGAAGTCACGCAGAGAAGACTGAGGTGGGGTCTTGCAGGGTTAGAGGTGAGTGTTGGGTTGACTGAGGGTGGAGGTGGGCAATGCTGGGGCGTTGTAAGTTTGTGGAAGTGGCAGGAGGACTGTTTTTATAGTGTAATTTTATGTACAAAGGACACTTAATTCTTTAGAAACAAGGATTTCTACATCTTAAAAGGCCAAAAAAGATCAATCTGCTAAACTATCCTGGTTGAAATATGCTTTAGACTCAGATCTTGGAAGACTTTAAAACCTAACCATCAACTCAAAATGGCAGCCTGCTTATGAATTTAATAAACTAAACTAAAAGATAATAGATGGTATAATAATAGAAGGATGAAGGGGCGCTCTTTCCATCCGACTCTTTTTCCCTTTCCTCCAACGCTGGTGATGCAGCTCGCCAAGGTCTCCTCCCAGAAGTCTGCAAGCATGTGAACGCAGTTGCCGTGGAGATGTGGAGATGAGGAGATGAGCGGCAGTGGGTGTGTACGTACTCCTCTTCTTCTTCCCTCCCTTCCTTCCTTCTTCTTCTTCGGCTTTCTTGCCTTGGCTTTGCTTTAGCCAGTCATGATGATCAGTTTTCCAGCCCGTTCTGTGCTCTCCTTGTTCTCAGTCTGAAGGGGAGAAGAAGAGAAGGACAGAGTCAGATGCCACTGTGTACACAAGTCAATTGCCTCGGAGGTCAAGGCTTAACTCAGTGAAGCCACTGTGGCTACATGCCCCTTTTCACTGCAATCTTAATGTGTTGAACGCTGTTGCCTAGTAATATTACTGTTACTATTTTCTTCATGGGAGATGCTGACAGCGCTTCAGTTTTCATCCTTGCTTTAATCCACTATTTCTTAAACTATGGGTCCTGACTCAAAATGATATTTTGCCATATCAAAATAATCCTTCTTTAACATATCTGGTTATATCAGTAATTCAATGAGAAGAAATGACTTTGGTTTAATTGGCTGTTTTATGATTGCTGCATCAGTGTGATAGGCAGCACGGTGGCTCAGTGGTTAGCACTTCTGCCTCGCAGCATGTTTGTATGTTCTCCCCGTGTTTGCGTGGGTTTCCTCCGTGTGCTCCGGTTTCTTCCCACCATAAAGACATGCATGCTAGGTGGGACTACAGTTGAAAATTAGCCGAATGGCTAACACTGGTGCATGTACAGAAATGTTGATTAATGTGCATTGTCCTAATCAAATAAATACATCTATAAAGTAACATGATTTGTTGATCCTTAATTTGCCAAAAGTGGACATTCTTGTCTGGTTATTTTATCATTAAATTGTTTCTCAATTTCATTTTCCAGATAATATACTGTGTTACAATAAACATATACCAATACCAGGATATAAAATCATGCACTATGATGGATTTTATGCATAGCACCTACTCCTATTTGTCTGTAATTATTTCAGACTTTTTATTTATTCTTTTATTCTCACAGATTTTACAATATGGCCCTCTTTTGCATTGGTATAAGCTTATATTATGTGTTACTGGAATACTTTTTTCTATGATTTTTCCCTTTTCCCATCTCACAAGGTTTGACATGCCAGATGTTTAATCAATATGTGTATTTATTGATGGCCAAATATTATTAGGTGGTTAATCTGAGACAATTATTTTCAGTTTGCCCCACAGAAAATTTCAGTTCCCTTGATTGAACCCCAGCTTTAATCCAATATGAAAATACAACTCCACGGTAAAACAAATTGTACCATTTGTGATGATTCACTTTAGGTTTAATGCTACTAAAATATCAACAGATTCCTAATTTAACAGAGGTGGGGACTAGAAATATGCAACTCTTTATTTGCTGTTATTAAAGATTTCAGGACTTTCTGTTGTGGCAATGTAACCGGTCTGGCAGGGTAATCAATCAATTATTAAACAAATATTTTGATAATGTATTATTTAAACCTGTGGAAGCAATTTTCTTTGCATTGTCTGGCAAAAATGCCATTATTAATCTTTCAGCATATTGTAATTGAAGTGATCTGAGAGAAAACCAGACTTGTGCATCTCTTCTTGGCTCGGTTTTGAAGCTTCAAATCCTAACGCTAAGAGCTTTCCCACTCTGAGTTGAAGTTTTTTAAACTCAAGGCTGGTTTTTCAACTCCAGCAAAAACGTGAGTTGCATAGAGCGGAAAAAAATGGGAGGCGCTCAACAATGTAAAAGCAGCAAGCAAAATGCTTCACCCTCATTAAAAATAATGGCCTAAAAAGCCGCCCCAGGCTGCTAAATCACGCTCTGAAGAAGAATGGGCCTTAATCTTCTACAATAGTCAGTTCAGTTTTTAGGTTTTGGACTTTTGGTCGGACAAAAGGAAACATGTTAAGTCACCTTGGACTCTGAGATACTGTGACAGATCATGTTCTCTATTTTCTGATCTCTTATCAGACCAAACGATTAATTAATCAAGATGATGATGTTGCCGCAACAGTAAAGACTGTTCTGTCTAATATGTGTAGTGTACATGCTCACAGGGATGTCACTATCTGGAAACATGCATTTATCTGTGTATTTTAAAGAAGTCGGATATGTAGGTGTACACAATTTAACCATAGGAAAATTGTCTAGTCGAGTATATCTGCATGTCAAGAATTGTAATCCTCTCTGGTAATGTAATGAATTATTTATTCAACCAATTTTAATTGCAAAATTCCATCTTTCTCTCTGACTCCTTCAAAGTCTAATTATCTCCGACTCTCGCTGTACTATTAAAATGACATTGATAGCTTGACTCTGATGCAGAATAATACAGGATTTCCTTAAATAAACCTTTGCAGAACACAACTGAATAAAGTTAGTTTGTTTGTTTGTTTAGTTCCCTTTGCTAGGTTATGAATCAACAGCTTTTCAAAATGTGCAATGTTATTTGGTGCGAGTTATTCCAGAAAGACATTGTTTACTGAAGCAAAGGCTTTAATGTGTACGATACTTTCATACTTAAAACGGAAAAATGTGTCATTTCATTTGCTCATGGACAACAGCGTTTTGATGACATCAACTAACATGTGTGTTCTTGATGTCTCCAAAATCTTAACACAGTCTTAATGACTCGTCTTTTGAACATAAATCCTTCATTAGCCTGAAACCCAGGAGGTGAGCATGCCCTTTTAAGCCTTTATATTTTAAACTACTGTGTGCTCATAGCGAGGCAACATCACACCACTGTTTTCGAAAGACACCTTAAATCATTTATAGCGTTTTGCTTAAAAGACATTGCATTAAAGTCAACTTGAAACTTTTAGAACAGGGGTCCTCTCTTTTACTCTGTTAATTGAAAATATTTAAGAGGAACCCGCCATAAAACCCTTATGTTTTATTATTTCTAAATAATATGTGACAGCTGAATGTCAGACTGGATTCATAATTCAGTTTGGTGGAATGTATAATGATTTGCTTTTTTTTATGTGTGAACAATTAAGAATTTGCTCCTGTTTGCCTAATCATCTTTAGGATAACTGTGCCATCAGTAATTTGCTATTTTGTTGACTAGCTAGTTAATTCCAATAATAAGACATCTGGTTGCAGAAAAGCTAACACAGCATTTGATCACCTATCTAATATATAATACACTCTGAGTCATACAGCCCAGTATGTCACCTACAATGGCAGAGTACTCATGAAGGTCATGCTGAAGAGCCCGACACAGTAACGCTGATCTGATTAGATAAGTGATTCATTTCCAGAAACCTAGTCATTTTTATAGAGGTTTATTATTATGCCATTCTAAATTTTAACTTTTTTTTTTATTTAGAATGGCTTTTAATACACAGTAGCAGTGTGAGATTTTCCCTTTCTTCCTCCTGCTTTTATGTAAGTTTTTATGATTTTACTGTATTATATGTTTTATTCTTTTTTATTGTATTTTATGTTTTATTCTCGGTCCTTGATGTAAAGCACTTTGGATACCTGCTGGTTGCTGTAAAGCGCTATATAAATAAATGTTGATTGATATTATGCAGATTGATCAAGCAGGAAAGAAGAAGAAATGTAATGGAGGAGGAGGAAGAGGAGGAGGAAGCAACTGAAATGCACACATAGGGCTAAAATGGATGCATGTAAATGCATGCACCTGTACGCTGCACTGGAGTCATTGAGTGAGTCAACTGATGTAAGCTGATGGGGAGAGATTTGACCAATTTGACCAAAACAGTATCTGGTTTCTGCCGTGAATTAGAAATAGTCCTCGAGCAAGAAATCTCTGTTGCTTGAAAATCCCAGCTGAGAGAAGTGATGAGAATGCGTCACATTCTTAGATCTACCAGTACATATATGGATAAAGATCAAAGGCATGGTCTGATAAACATCCTATTAGTTACAGCAGGGTGAAGAACGGTTCAGCAGCGCAAGCAAATGTGGTGGAAAATATAATACCCTTCACAGTCAACCTGCTGATTAAAGTTCATGCAGAATACGTTTCCATCAGTGTCATGCACAAACACATGCACACTCGATTAGCTGTAGTCTTGCACGCAAACACACATATTCAGTGCACACACCTACTGTTCATGCATGTGCATACACTCAGTTGCGAAGAAGTGAATGCTATATTAATTCACTACTCACCTAATTAACTCTTTTCTGTAACACATAATTTATAGACTGTAGTGGAGATGTTTTACAGAGGAGCAGAGTTGAGACACAAAGCAAAGACAGAGCAAAACGAGTGGTCCTTCATATTCCTTCATGACGACATCCCACTCTCAGAACAATCAGGAAAGACGTATTTATTAAGCCCCTTAATCAGTCCATAAGAAAGGGGGGGAAAGGAGACTAATGTGGCTGGTGTGGGCCTACGCTACTGGGCGTAATTTTTCACCTTAAGGTTGAGTGCACAGGTAGATGTCCGTGGATACATAGGTTGAAAACTTACAGGCTAGCAGTAATGCTTTAAAACAGCACTCCCAAAAAGGTGTGGCAGTGAAAAGTAGAGACAAAGCATCAAACACAACGTAAAGAAAGAAGGGAAATATGACAGAGGGAAAGAGAAAGGTAGTGATGAGATGGGATATTAAGCTTGATCTATTTTTTATCTGTCTATCAGTCTGTCTCAATCTAACAACTTGCACACCATCTATTACACCTCAAATCCACCGCAAGGCATTACCCACTTAATCCACTGTTCAACATCCAACTAATGCCAAGCAGTCTCTCTTGCCTAACAGAGGATGAGTATGAAGACAAGTGGAGGGAAGAGAGCTTAAGAACGAAAAATGGCCAGTTCTTGATTAAAGCCAATTGAAGCGAGGGAAGTGGAAATTGAAAACATGGGGAAGCACAAGGATTCCATTCTGGAAAATATTTTGATGATAATAAAGAGCGTTTTCTAGGTTTTAGGATTTAGTGTGTGTGTGTGTTTGTGTTGGGAGGGTTGTATAAGAACTAACAGCTACTGATGGACTGGCAGAATGAAAATAAGGAAAAAACAAGAATGAAATGAGATACACTCTTTATGACTTGAGATGGGTATTTGCTCTGGACTTTGAATGCAGCTAAATAATTAACAAAGAGAATATCATTTAGTTTGGACTAATATATTTGCCAAATTATAATCAAACATACAAGGAAGCCAACGTGCCAAGAAATTAATCTCATTCTCCCTCAAGACTACACCTAATTTGTCTTCCCTTGTCAATTCACAAAAGGTGGCAAATCAAATTGATATATATATATATATATTAAATGGAAAAGGGAACATGACACGTGGACACATAAAAAGCGATTTCTTAAAGACAACAATTAAAAATGGGCGCACTTTGCCATGGTGAGAAGAACAGATGAGGAGGGTGTGAAAACGGTGTGAGACCAGACAGATATCGACTCACTGAACACTGTTGTTTTAGGCATAATTTAGTGTGCGAGTGCATGTGTGTGTTAATGTGTGTTTTATGTACGTAAAGCACACACAAATACACACAGACAAACAGATGGACAGACACTAAACAATAGTTAACCTACCTAGAGTAACATTTAAGAATCCCGCAATAGTGTGATGCAAAGAAAATGGAAGTGGAGGGACCAAAAGAGAAGGAAAAGGGAAAAAAATAGTCATTCATGAGGAGTTTTTTAGTTGTCTTTGAAGAAAATTCATCCAAGTTCATATAACATCAGACTTTAGAGACAGAAAGAGGCGTAGGATGGGGAATAATTAACTGATGGCAGCAGATAAAATGGCAAGGAAGAACTGACAGGTATGGTTTGGTTAAAGAGGTGGAAGAGTGGAAAGGCGGAAGGAAAGGACAAAAATTAAACAAACTCCTTCCTTCCTCTTTTCTCTCACTCATAAATAGACAAAATTATACAGCAGGTAGATGGAGAAATAAATGAGGAGGCAAATGACAGAGATAGAGACTACATGAAAAGATGAAGCACCTCCCAGCACCGCGATGAGGAATAAGAAAAATATAAAACGAAAGAAAAAATTGAATACTCCAAAGCCTTCCGTTTTTGCTGGTTTGGTAAGGTGAGGGGGAGGTTGTCAGTTATATCCCCCCTCTCTCTGCAACTGGCCAGTCTTCTTTTATCTTCTGTCCTCCTCAAAGCAAGGTGCTACCTTCCCCTTCAAATGAGCTGTGCCCACAAAGCTGTTAGACATGGCACTTAGGCTGGCTGCACGGTGGGGTGCTGCTACCCAGAGATACAGAGAGTGGAGCCGAAACACACCTCTGGCTGGCATAGAATGCAGAGCACAACTAAAACTGCACTCACTTTCTCTCCTCCCACTCCTTTAGAAAGACAGAGAGAGAGAGAGAGAGAGAGAGAGAAAGAGAGAGAGAGAGGAATGTGGCGGTGGGTCCCTCTATAGGATCGTGAATTAGAGAGAATCTACAGTGAAGGGCTGTTGCAACAATTGTCAAGAAAATAGTTTTTCCAAATGAAAGCAATAGCTCCCTCTGTTGGTGTGCTAAGAGATGAAAACAATGAGTTTTAGAGGTTTGATATTTTTCTAAATTCTTTCCAATTGTGTTTTTGTGTCACAGTAATGCCTAGTGCTATGTTGTGTGTAGTGAGAATTTGTTTATTGAGGCTCATATCGGCATTGTAATAGATTCAACCTAGTTGAAGACATTTTTACATGTTCATCCCTGTAGCTAGAGACTTCTTGATCAGAAATGTATATAGACATTTTATTCAAAGTGTTATTTGTCAAACTGGGATCCTAAGACCTACAACGGTACACCAGAATGTGTTTCCCAGCAACAGTAAAAGTAAAATTTAGGCTATTTTACACAGGATTATTGCACTCTCTATGATGGTTTTTCATTTCAATCAAAATCTGAAACTTGTCGAATTATGTGATGTCTGGAAAAAATAACATTTACACTTAATGGATTAAATTCCTACAAAGGAAATTAAGTACATTTACTCAAATGCAGTACTTAAGTAAAGTTTTGAGGTAAAGTTACTTGCAATTTGCTCAAGTATGTATGACAGGTATAGTAGGCTATTAGCGTTAGTAATCTTACATAGACCACTTTGTGACACATTAAGCTACCCAACAGTAACATTATTTAAAGTATTTTGCAACACCACGACTAGCTACAGCATCAGAATTCTGCTTAACGTTACATGTCGATACTAATTGTACAAAAATATGATAACCCTATACATTGAATCTAAAGGGCCAATTCTGCATAATAAATATACTTTTAACACTTTCAAAAATTAAATAAAACGCCTAATTCAAGTCAAATAATTTGATGGGTTTGTTAAACTGAAATACAACTAACGTTAACGTCAAATGCTGACAGTCGTCACCATGAGTTTGTATAAGCTAAGAGTTAGCAAGTTAGAAGCGGAGCGAATATTCGCTTTGATCTTGATTGCTGGATGTGTAGTTCAAAAACGCTTCGCTGTGATCCTGAACGCACCATTACAATCAAATGCAAATTTACACTTTAAAAAAACTATTATCACTTGCTTGTTAAATCAAATTTAGAAAGGATAAAAACACCAGTCTATATCCTATACGTTCCAATTACACCTTCGGGATTGCTCCGGTGCCAATATTCTTCCGGATGCATGTATTTTCCGTTTTCTTTGTTGTCATTTTAAATTCAGTGGATTTATGAGTGCACTGTTGACTGCTCCTCATATCTCTGCACGGTAAATTGAGACAGCTAGCTAGGCTATCTTTCCAATAGGATTTTTCTCCCGCACAACTATTTTGCAGCGGCTCTGTGCGGAGCTTAGCGCCTGCCATGCCGATTATGATTGGTTTAAAGAAATGCCAATGCGATTTTTCTCTCATCCTGGAATACCATGTGGAGTAGCCAGACCCTCCTCCACTTCGCAGACAGTGTGTGGATGGTCTGGCAAAGCGAGACTAGGGTTAGTTATGTTAGCATAGAGAGGATAGTTCTTCTTGGGTTACCATCTAGACAAGACCAGTTCAAAACTAGAACCCTCTAGCTGTGAGATGACCACTGCACCGCCCCTTTGTTAGGAAAATCTTTTACTGCTCTTGTATAACATACTTAGATAAACCTAGTTGAATGATGACTGCAAAAGTCAAATCTATTTTTTTAAGGTTAAATTACTATTAAACTATTATGTACTTTCCAGTACAATATACTATGAAAGAAATGGCTCTTTGGGTATTTTGCTTTTAGTCATGGTCTGCGCTTAATTGAATGCTGCAGGTTTGCTTGATTTTATGCTTAAATTCTCCTCTACTTCTGCAGTTAAAGCAAAAAATGAGATGCTAACTAGACACTGACGTGCTCTTGTGGTCTGTGTGCAGCAAATTTAAAGATGAAAGCTGTTAAAAGGCGCTGTAAGTTTTATTGTAAGTAAACAAAAGTTATGTTAACATTGTTTCTCACAAAACATATTGTGTGTATTGTGGAGGTCTAACAAATATGTCAAGTGCAAAGTAAAATATATTTTTTCATTTTACCATCTTGCAGTCTTATTTAGTCTTTACTGGCACATTTCAGCATATCTTGGCATGTTACCGCCAACTGTAGATGGAATAGTGTGACACTGTTGGTAGGACTGTATATCATGTCACCCATGTGCATGCACTAAATAAACAAACTGAGGACCCACACAACAGCTACAAAGCACCACTAGAGGTCTAAAACTCCAAAGGGGCCTTTAATTGTAAACACTAATGTTGGCAGTTCTGTGGTTTATGGCTGCCAGATATGTAGAGCAGCTGTGAGAATCCTGAGAAAAACAAAGCTGCCTAAAATAATAATTAACAAAAATAAAAAGCCTTTGGTTCTTCTGTGCAAAGCACTGTATATCCATTTGGAACTGGTAAGACATGAGACTTTTGTCACAGACGTCGCTATATACTGTTACCAAAGCGCCAATCTCTCTGTGGGGTACTGCTGTATTCAAAGTAGTAGATTGGTGGCAATGAAGAGCTATGAACCAGGAAAAAAAAAAAGATGAAATGTATCACAAAATTAGTAAGCTAAGACTTTAATAAAAAACGTTTTATTGTGTTTGTCAAAGTCTGGTTGCCAGACAAAACTTACAAAAGTTATCATTCAGTTTCTACCACACATTTATACATGTCTGTGCAATTATGAGTTTACACTGATTATCCTGTCACCTATTCTCAAGTAAAACAAAAGACATCCGGATCAGAGTAACAGGAGACAACAACATAAATATCTCACTTGGTAGAGGGGCAAAGTTATTCAATTATATACACAACAGCTTGAGTCACAAAAACTACATTACGTACATTAAACCAAAACCAACCATTTTCCGCTTCAATTCTCAAACTCAGTCAATTCTCCAACTCAGTCAGAAGTCCAGTTGTTATGCAGAGATATATTTACAGATACTGTATGTGTTCAATGCACAATATTTGAGTTCCCAACATAAAAAGAAGTAAAAGAAGCCATGAACTTTCAAATGCAAAACCTTGTTTCCATTTTTTAACTGTTCAGCTAGGGCTGGAATTGATGACATTTGTGCACTGAGGTTCACAGAAGGAGCCAAAGCGGCCGTAGATGTCTTTGGCTCGAACAGCAAAATGATAAGTGGAGCCCGACTGGAACTGGGTCAGTGTACAGGCCATTGGCAGAGGAAGGGCCTTAACCTCCCCAATCTTCTTCCAGTGCTGCTGTGCTGCGCTGCTGTTGGAGTTGTCTTGATGGAAGGCATAGAGGTGATAGCTGTCTACAGCTGCACAGGTCCGATCAGTTTCTGCCACACACCAGGACAGCACTATACCGGTTTGACTTGGCACCAGCTTCAGCTGAGGTTGCTGAGGAAGTGAGGTCCGCTCCGCCTCCGGGGGTAAGCGTGGAGTTGCGGGTGCAGCGGGGAGAGGGGGCAGTACTCGGGTTGGCGTACTAGGGGTTACAGTGCGGGATTTCATTGGAGAGTCCTGAAAAAGACAACACATGAATTGGTCCTCTAGCAAAATGGGCTGAATATGATAATGACCACAAACTCTTAAATAGTATAAAAACCTTAGCAGTAATCATGCACATAAGTGGGTCTAGAAAGGTGATGGAGAAGATAAAAATAAGATAAAAAATTCTCAACTTCCAAACAGTCTTTTAGAGTCAGAAATCGGTTTTGAGGGCAAAAACAACGTAACTACTGGTAGCTTTTTAAGCAGCCCGTCTGGATCAGATCCACATATTTCACATTTCATAACATGTGCAAATGACATTTACTCAAGACATAACAAGTAAATCATAGACTAAAATGCAGTTCTAAATCCTCACCAGTTGGGGGCGGTGGTGGACTGTCAATTGAGGATTGCCGTTCTGATTGCTTTGCGGGGACGACCTTGGTCCTGCACCTGAGGGCAGAACACACGCAAAAATTACAGATGTATAATTTAGATGTTAACATATAACATATATAAACATGTTATCGCTTTGATACATTTTTTGTTTTTAAACTAGATAACGATTCATGATAGCTTCCCATAGCCAGGATGAGCACTGGTTTATGTGGTTGTCCCAATATCACATGCATGCACAGACTCACCCTTTCATGCCCTCAACATAATGTGGTGCAGGGTAGGAAATTAGCACCCGCTACCAGCCAATGGCGGGTACTTTTTCAAAGTGGCGGGTGACTTTGCCTTGTGTACCAGCCACAGTGGCGGGTAGATTGTAAAACATTCCTTGTAATGGATTGGACAGCTTTTGTCAAAGAGTGCTATTGCTAAGTAACAATAATGCACAGCAGAGTCGTGTTACGCCACTGCTAATGAATCCAACATTTCCGGATTTTGCTGCTTCATAATAAAAAACAAATACCAAAGTAACGGAAGACTTTTATTGTGAAGAACTTATGGGAAATGAAACCGTTCACAGCCAGGGCTGTGAACACGCATATTTCCGTCAACTGCAGACTTTTGTTGAGTGGTTTTCAGCGCTAGTCCGTGACAACATGTAGTTGAGCTGAGGTACAGACAAAAAGAAAATTATCGGTAAAAATAAATGTGGCAACATATGGCCCGCCGCGGAGTCAGCAGTAGCTGTTGAGGTCAAAGTAAAAAAATACAAAAAAAGATAAGGTATTTTTCCAACAAGTGACACATTGATGACAAAGGGAAAACGACGCAATAGTTAGCCTACCTTCCCGAACAACCAGTCCATGCACTGGACTTACTGTCGAACCTATGCGGCGTCACAAAATGCAAACAATTTGTATTGGTCATATCAAGTGCACTGCCATACAGCTGGGGAAGACGGGACCCCAGGAGCACAGTGGGTACAAACATTTATGGTTATCCAGCAGATACATTCTACTGACTTTAGTGATTATCTGATATTCCTTCTAGCGCCACCATGAGGTTGACATTTTAGATCATTTGAGGATACCAGGATGATTATCTTTGTAGCCATCTACAATGAAGAATGTGTTTTTCATCCACACCTGTGTATTTTTTACTAAGTAAGGCATAATAATGCTGTTTTGGGCTTGAGAAATCTGTTCAGGGGTGAAAATGTTTGGTATTCATGGTAGCTGTAGATCATCATCAACTCTAAAAATGGTAAAAGAAACCTTCCCCATCTCTTTACTTCTAAGCACAATGTATACATTGTTGGTACTTCCTTAAAACCTTGGAGCTAAAATATGTATTAATAGTAAAAAATAATGTATTGAAGCAATTTAAAATATGATTTTAATACCGTAAAAAGTAGCTGGTTAAAAATATAAGTGGCTGGTAAATCTACTAGCCACTGTGGCTGGTGGGCAAAAAAGTTAATTTCCCACCCTGATGTGGTGGACTTACTGTTGGAAATGCTGATGACCGGGTTAGGACGCAAGGTAGGTGAGGGAGCTGCAACAGTGGCATTCTTTACTCCTGTCACTGGAAAACATAGAACAAATTATTTAGACTAAGGGCCTATTCATTACAGTGCATGTTAAAGTATAGACCACAAATTATCATATAACCTATTTTATTGTACAGGGGGAAAAAAGAGGTTAGTTCCCTTCAACCTTACCTTGTACATCATCATCGTCCTCTGTGAGATCAATGACAGAACCTTTGGGTCGTGCCGCTGGAGCACCCGCTTTGGATGGAGTGGATCCTGTAGCTTGGTTGTCTGAGAAAAAGGGACAAAAGATAGAGATACATGTTGAGATAACTTCAGAAAAGAAAAAGCCAGCAACACCTCACTATTATTTGGCCAAGACAAGGCATACTGCTCTTTAAACAATTATATAGTGTGTTTAATGAAACAAGTGTCTCACCTTTACATCCCATTCTGACATTTCTGATTTTTACAAGCTGCTGACTGTAGCAACAGATGCATTTTAGATACCTCTAAAACAGCATTGCTAAACAAAGTAGTACCCCACCTGTCTTTGATGTCAGAGACGTCCCTTGTGGTGGTCCTGGAGCAGTGGAACCTGTTGCTGCCGGCCCAGAGGTTGCAGGTGAAGAGGCAGAAGACATAGCTCCTGCTACAGACACAGACTGAGCCGGCATCCTGGCTGTGGTCACAGATACCCCTGCGTTAGGTGTCGTTATTCCGCCAGCACCCCCCTGGTACACAGCACGGGCAAGAGAGAGCTGAGCAGAGGACATCTGGCCAGGGGAAGCCTGGAGCGCTGGGACAGTAGCAACAGCTGGGACAGAGGCTGGTGAAGTGGTAATAGCGGGAGCAGGCTTGAGTATAAAAGTGGCAGTGGAAGTTGTGGTTTTGGACTTGCCGAGTGAGCTGGCGGCAGATAAAGTAGAGACGGGGATGTTGACCAGTGTTCCTGCCTGGCCATTAGCCATTGATAAAGGCAGCTGGATGAGGAGCGGCTGGCCTGCGGAGGCAGTCTTCAGCAGCAGGGTGCCTGTGTGACTCTGAGTGGTGATGCCAGTGGCCAAGGTGGAGCCAGTATTAGAGGTGGTGGTGGTGATCAGCTGGAGGATGGGGGCCTGTGAAACCATGGCAGTGGAGGTGGGTGTATGGGCCAGACCTGTTGCAGGAGCTGGCAGAGCTAGCGTATGTGGATTTGCTGAGGGAAAACAGGAAAAATGGCTTGTTTCAGAATGTGACAGGAAGTGTCACCGACACTTTCACATTTTGTACTCCTTTACTCATCTGCTTCCTATACTCAAAGTCAACCAAAGGGTGCAAAACCAGGAGCAGACTAGTTTATTGCTAACAACGGTCATGGCAGTTAAAACATATTCTGGCATGCAATGGCTAAAAGACAGGTAAAACCTATTGCAGCACTAACACGCAGACAAAATCTTCACTCGGCTACAGGACACTGAAAGAATAGGGCTGACAACTGTCTACATGTCTGCCAGTGTCAATGAATCCCAGAACAAAGTCAACAATGTGTTCATCGCTCAATATGCTCTGACTTCCTCAGCCTGTCTGTGGCACTCCGCTCCATGCCACTCACTTCAACTGAAAATGTTATCTTGTAAAAATATACAATTTGATACAAAGAAAAGGCAAAATAATTTCTTATGACAGCTGGGCAATGTCGTGTTTTTGCAAAAATAACTCAAAACAGGAGGAAATGGTGATGGGGACTATATTTTCAGCCACAGATTCCGTATGCTAGTGAGTATTTACTGCAGCAGGACAGCATATGTTGAATTGACTCAAACTACCCTACAATGCCCATGTTAACCCATTTACTCCTAAAACGCCTGCTAAAAGTGCCTCTAAAAACCTGTTAATCTGGGATGAATATCCTTATCTCCTGAGGTTTTTGTGAAAAAATACTAAGATTGTCATCATGTGTACTAAAACTTTAATATCTAAGCCTCTGTAGCACATAGAAACATGAAATAAAATACATTTTAAAGGTAAGAATCACAGGTGTTATCACAACATTCTCCCTTAGCACTAACATACCAACACATTTTTAAAAATATTCTCAAAATCAGATGAGCAAGAAAAAATATATAAAATCGATTTTATAAAATATAACAAAAAACATTTTAAACATGCCAACACACTGAACAAGGCATCTTGTTATGAGAGACAGGTGGGGAAAGTCCTGAGATGGAACTGGGAACAGTCTCAGTCTCTGAGCTACTTGGCTCACATATCTCTTTGGCGAAGGACGTGGTGCGTGAAGCACTCGCGGTGTAGTGGAAGGTTACACTGCCTGCATCCCATCAGAGTTGACCCAGGACGCACGTTGGTGCCGCAGTGCTTCAGAGAACACTCCCTGCAGGTCTTCCTCTTGTTATTGATCTGGATCAGCTCATGATCAGCAGAAGCTCCAACTGGGCTGGTGGGTAGCACATTGGGGGCACTTCTCGCTGTGACGGGGACGATCAGCTCCTGGGTCAGATCCTCCAGCCAGTCCTTGTAGCCGCCCCTCCTGTACTTCCACTCGGCTCCTTCTGCAGATCTGGCAGCCACAAAGGCATTGTAGCATGCCACCGTAACAATGTAAAGCCTCCTCCACCATTTTGTAGATCGATGATGGATCTGGTAGTAGCCCACCATCTGGTCCAGAAGATCAACTCCCTTCATATGATGCTGATAGTCAGCAAGGCATGCTGGCACCCGAACCTCCATCTGGCGTTGACCATTGGCCTTCCTCCTCACTAATCCATAAGCTGTCGGGTCATGGTAGTTGGAGAGGACCATCACTGCCTTGGTGTCTTGCCAAACGCAGAAGGTAAGGTCATCCCGCTGTGCCACATTGAACTCGTGTTTGTTCAACTCAGCCTTCTTTGTGAGCTGGTAATTCTTGGGGAGGTCCTTCCTGTTGGCACGCACCGTTCCACAAGCTTGCACTCCCCCGGGCCTTGAGGTCCACCATCAACTTCACACTGGTGTAAAAGTTGTCCATGTATACGGACAGGTTGGACCCATAATAGGGAGTCACCAGGTCTGAAACTATTCGGTGAGCCAGGTCTTTCTCCATCTTACCCTGAATGGCACCCGTGTACACCTGGAAATGGGTGACATAGCCTGTTTTGCTCTCCGCCATGACCCACACCTTTATTCCCCATTTCACCGGCTTCATGGGGAGGTACTGGCCCAGGCGTCCCTTGTACTTCACCATGGACTCATCCACGGTCACAAAGCCATTGACCTCATAGAGTGCCTGGAATCTAACCCAGGGAGGTCTATCCACCGCCGGATCTTCCAGAGCTTGTCCGTTTTGTCCACGGCAGGGTCCATGTTATCTTGTAGATGGAGATATCTGAAAATGCATGATAAGATTAATGATTTTTACAATAATTACATGTATTGCCATCATTGTATTTATTTATGTGTAAATATTAAATTATTGTATGTATTATCATTATCAACCACATCACCATAATTACATTACTATTATGCTATTACTTTAATATGCTAGTATTGTTTTAAATATTAACATTATTGTATTTATTATCAATCAACACCATAATTATATTACTATTTAGTATGCTATTTATTCATTATGCCAGTATTGTATTTATATATGAACTTTATTGTATTTATTATTATCATTGTCAGCCATCATCACCATTAGCGGCAAGATAACGGAACTCTGAAGAGAGCGCTTAAAAAACAGATCATTACCTCCAGATCATGTCGAAGCGGTCCCTTGCCATGGCCTTGGGGACGGTGGTCTGGTACAACCATTTGGTCTGCCTCCAGAAATCCCTGCGTGCTGGCAACTTCAAAATACCGAAGGCGAGACACAGCCCGACAAAAGTCTTCATCTCCGTTTTGGAGACAGGGTTCCACTTCGAGTTTGTCGGGGTCTGACCCCGCGTCTGTTCAGCGTACCGATTAGTTTCTGTCACTAATATGTCCCAAAGTTCATCTGTAAAAATTTTTGAAAATACATCCAGAGGGCTAGCGTTCACGGGGATCGGCTGTTTCAGCCCCGGTTTGCGGGTGAACTGCTTTGCCTTGCGCGGCTGGTAACCCTCGGTTCTCCAGTCTACCTGGAATCCTTTAAAGCAATCCTCCTCTTCTCCTTCTGTGTCACACAAATCCCACTCCTGTGCTCTATCCAAAGGATCATTCATCACTTCTTCATCATCATCTATCACATCCTCCCTCCCAAACTCCTCACTATCTTCCAACTCAATGTCACTGCCCTCGCTGTCAAAATCCTCTTCTGTCGTAGCCATTTTCTCGGGTCGTCTCTCAAAAATTCAAAAACAAACGCACATGTATGTTTGATTGATTGACATGATTTTCAGCGAACCACAGTACATTTGGGTGGTCACATGACTTTAAATGGCCAACAAGACCCGCCTCATGTGTATTTGAACCAATGACTGTGTTCTCTGCTGCACGCGTCATGATTAGACCGACGAATACAAAATGCTGCGCCACGCAGCAGCCGGCAGGAGGTTCAGAGCTGCGCAACGCAGCAACCGGCGGTAGATGTAATGTGTCGGCGCGAAGCAGCCGGCACAAATGGGTTAATGGTAATGAAGGAACATTTTGTTCGGCTACGCTATAAAATTATAGTCAGTAGGATGATTTCATAGTTTGGTCGTTTAAATATTCTTTTGCACTGTGGAAAAAAGCTGCATCCTGACAAATTAACACATGGACAACATGCAAACTCCTCATGGAAAGAAACAGGACCCAATATTTAAAATCCACAGCTTTGTTATTGGGAGGTGACTCAGCTAACTATTGCGCCTCTGGTTATTCTATTTAAAAAGGAAAAGACCAACACAACATCCAGCATAAAAGGAAATCCTGCTACTCACCAGCTGTGCTGCACGTAGTTGGGATCTGCTTAAACTCCATGGAAGTACGGACTGGCCTGTTTAGAAAGATTGCTTATGCTTAGAGCGGTTTATATCCACAAAAGGAAGATGACTGAATGTGGTAACGGGCTGACATTTCCTTATATTCAACTTCACACAGTTGCATTTGAACAAGGCGAGATTCCACCTCATACTGTAATTGAAGTTCATGTCCAAGTTTTCATTAAAGCATTTATCAGTATGGTAAGTATAGTTCAACATTTTCAAGTGTGATGCCAATTTTTGTACATGAGTCACCAGAAATTCATATGCATTTCAATATAAAATGAATTTTTTATGAAAGCTGACGAGAATCGTACTGCAATGAGAATATTTAGACTAAATGTTTTTTAACCATTCCAATGATGCATAATGACAATTGTCCCAGTCTGCTTCTGTTCCAGTAACATAAGACTGTCAAATACTTTCAAATGCAGTTTTTTTATCACATTCTCGAAAGAATTCCGGTCTTCTCTTCACTCGCAGTATTTCATTGATAACGTCACGAATCTCCCTCCAGCTGTCACAAGACAGTACAGGGAATCGATGCTCAATGTACATCCTCATTGTCCTCCTCAAGTTTGCGGGCAGTGCCTCCTTGCCCAATAATCCAACATAATTGACCTTTGCGACCCAGTCACAGTAGACGTCGTATGGGACTAGGTAGCGGAATATATAAGATGCGTAGCGGTCAGGTCTGGGTTTCCCTGAGCTTCTCTTGCAGTTGTGGAACAGCACTTTCTCCAAGTGGGAAGTGATTGTGCGGAGTTTAATGTCTGCTTTGCATTTTCCTTCATTGTATTCTGTCAGCTTTTTTGCCATGGCAATATGACCAGACATAACTTTGTCCTCTTCCTCCTCTTCTTCATTTGCCTTCATGACAGACAGTACAGCAGTTTTACCCACAGAGGGCGCCACTCCCTCCCTGGGCACCTCAGGCTGCGGCACTACCGTCTGCCGACGGAGCACGCTGTTGGGAGGAGAGGTGCAGTTTTAACTACACTCTGCACTGCCTGAGGAAACGCTCAGGCTTCACATTGTAGAACGTCACAAGACTCAAGACCTGGACCCACATAGGGCTACTTTGCAGGTGCAAAACACAGACAGAGACACATGTTTGTTTATTCCAAACAAGTCTTTAGAACGATTTGGAAGTTAAGAGTATAAATAAGTTGATCCCGACAAATCCAACAAGGGACATGGAATCTTGACTTCCAAAACGGTATGGATTTGGAGGATGTAGGGATTCTTTATTCTGTCCATTATTTTTAAATTCAGTCTCTAGTGACTACAGATAGCAACCCGGGACAATGTCAACTATTCATGCTGTAACCGGCTCAGTGTGCAGTACTGGCTTCAGTCCGGTATTGTCACGTTCATACAAAAGCCAAATTATAGTCACAAAAAATACAAAAGTGAACAGACTGCTGAATGATATCATGATTTAGTACATTTATGCTGTGAATTTTAACTTAAAACATATTTGAGCATGTGAGCTTGCAGTGAGGTGATTTATAAAAAAATAATAATACTAAAATAAAATAAAATCACTCCCAAAACCAAGAACCTTATTACTAAATTCATAAAATGAACATATATAGTATGGTTGACAGGGATTTAGAGGGACACATGTACACACGTACCGTTGAACTTGAGGGTTGTTTGTAACAGTTGCAGTCTTGGCGGCGGCAGCAGCGGCGGCAGCAGCAGCAGCAGCAGCAAGTGCCTGCGGAAATCAGAACATTTCCAGTCACAATCACTTGACTACGAGGTAAAGATAATTTTAGCATGTAATAAAAGGAAAACCATTTCTTACCTCCTGTTTCCTTTTGTTCTCCGATGCCTGATTGGCCTCTCCAAACTTTTTTGTTAATCGGCTTATCTTGGCCTAAACAAAAAGGTAGAGAGGGACTTTATATGTGGGCCTTGCTAATTGTGGGGAGTGAAGTATAGGAGATTCGTAACTAAATACTACTAACTGGCATAAGAGCATCTTACAGTGCTCATGGGTTCTTCTGTAAGAAAATGTACTTTACATTACAATGTTACCGTCTACTTACTTGGAGTGTGGTAATGGCGGTTTGGTGTTTAGTGGCACAGTCAATTTTGTCTACTCTGTCCTTCAACTCTTGGAAATGTTTGTCAAAAATGGTCAACTCCAAGACCCTCAACCGTTCCTCTACTAGCTGTTGCACAATCTGAGAAAGAATATCAGAGAAAGGTGGTAAAACAGCAAGATTAAGTAATGAAATATCTATTGGCATCAAAGCAGCGTTCAGTTGGCTTTGAGTTTGGGAAGAAATTCTGTGCTGCACGATAGTTGCAAACAGACCTTTTCAAGTTTATGGTGAGCGCCAGCTTTTGCAGTAAATTTGAGTTCCAGTTGTGCCTCCAACTCCTCACGCTCCACTTTCGGCCTCTTCCCCTCCCTTTTCACAGTTTGGTAATCATTTTCGGAACCCTCTGATAAAGTGCGCTTCAGTCCCGAGGCGGAGCCCTTCTCCTCTTGCGCTACTTGAGAAACAAAGACAAACACTGACTGACTAGAACCCAATGTGTGCCATTTGTTGCCCTAAATCTTTTATGCATATGTTTTCTGGCACTATTCTGTTTTAGGTCAGTCTCAGTCACTCTGTTGAAGCAGGATGAACAGAATGTGCACACCAATAGCTTTTAAGGGTTGTTTAACTACATGTTCATGTTTAAAGTTGATAAATTGGGCCTCCATCAGAAACTTTGGTGCTGCTAAATAAACATTGAGTATGAACAAGATCTGTTTGTGGGGATCCTTTGCATTACCCACAAAAAGTGCCATTCTCAGACTAAGAATGGTAATTTCTAATTATACAAAAGAACAAGAATGAAAATGACTTCTTTTTTTAATGGCAGCAATGATGTAATGTGAAATATTTTCATGAGGTAGTAATGGTTTTGCCAATACAAATTGGGCAGGAGTTTTTTTACTTTCTCCTTTACACTTAACGTATAACTGAAATTTAAAAACAACCTACGCTCAGAGAAGTTCTGTTAATACTGTGGATCAAAATCTTTTGTATCAAATCTTAGCTAGAATGCCATTTGTATTAAAACACATTAAATGCATACATTTTACTTTAAAAAAGGAATTGAAACTCTAATTCAGCCTTAAAAATTCTAGTACCTTGGGATCTGGCCTGTATTAACCATAAAACGCAACATTATAAAGAGAATAGCAAAATTATTTTTTGAAGATCAAGGAACATTTTCTGGCTTCAACGTGCCAACCCTTATGTCTACCTTGTCTTGCCATTTAATAAAACACGGAAGTATTTTTAATATGCTTACCATTTGATGTATTAAACTTGCACACTTGCAAAATATGAGCTTCCGTTATAGAATCTTAAAGTGATGTTGGATTTTAATTTTCAAAATCAATTTAGAAGACACAAGGACTACAGCCCTGCTTGTGACAAGAGCTTTGCAAGTCTGACAAAGTCAGTCATCATCACCAGGGCATCCCGGTTTGAGTTCGAAGACTCCAAACAATAGACAGAAAAGCCTTTTAGACAGTGTGTGTGTGTGTGTGCGCATGGAGTTTAAAAGGTCAAGACTATTACCAAAGAGGATCCAACAACAGGACATTTGAATGCCAATTTAAATGAGATGTTATTAACACGTCATTCAGCCTACAATTACAAGTGTCTACGGGTCTTTTTCTAACTTGAACCCTTTGGATTTTCATAGCCTTCCATTTCGGGTCTACATTGGTTTAACTAGAGAACAAGAAGATGAGGCTCTGCATGTATAAAATATTGAAGGACAGATCTAATTTTACTTCTTTTAGTTCATTTCCTTTGGATTTCTGTTGAACTTTATCAATATAGAGCAACTATCTTGAAGCTTTCTGGCACAATGCCAACTCTCTCATACCTGTATTAGATGGTGGGGTGGAAGATGGCCGAGATGGCTTTTTTGTTTGTCCACCTTCAGTTTTTTCTTTTTTGGTCTCTACTTTTACTACACCCTCAATCTTTTCTTCATTTGTTGATCTTTTCTTCACACATTCTATTTTATCCTCCTTGTCATTTAGGTTCTCTTTGATTTCCTTTTCTTGTTTTAGATCTTGAGAAGAGGATGCTGGATGTGACGAGGAAGGACAAGGAAGAGAGGAATCATAAGAAGTAGATTTGGGGCAAGAAGTCTTTTCATCTTCTATTTTGGCTGTGGAGGCCCCAATGTCCTCGGCCTTTGTAGTGTCACTATCTGTATCCATAGGTTCTGTGCAGTCAGATACTGGAAGGGGTACAGTCGAACATGGAGCTAAACCATTTACAGAATCCTTCAACAAATCCACAGCTGGGTCCTCTGTCGTAGTCTCGTCCTCCTGAGGAAGAGCAAAAACAACCCTTGATTAATAAAAAGGTTTTTGGACTCTCAATCTATCCACACTTCAAAAATTATTGAACAAATCCAGTATAAAGCCATATGAGAATAATTTCCTCTAAGCATTTACCTTTTTCTTTTCCATCTCTGGGGTCACCTCTGTGTCTTTTTTCTGGGTTTCCTTGGATTCGGTTGATGCTGGTGTAACGGACACTTTCGATGAGTATGATGACAAACCTTCCTTCTTCTTCTCCTCTTCCTCATCTTCCTCCTCCTCCTCCTTCTCCTCTTCCTCCTCCTCCTCCTCGTCCTCCATCTTTTTCAGCTCAAAGTTTAGAGAGTGGAATGGTGATGTGGGAGAAGCGGAAGTTTCCTCCTTTGATTTTGGACTTAGTGAAGACGCCGGTGAAGGGGACAGATTGAGGGACAGGAAAGGAGCAGGAGAGGCAGGGGATGTAGCTTGGGGTGAGTTGGAGTCTGAGATGTTGTTTTGCTCTTTATCCCCTGCTTTCACACCATCTTCTTTGTGCGTGCCGTTCATTAGAGGGGGCAGAGATGCGTCGGTCATACCTGGAGCTGCGGTCAACAAAGTGCTGTGCAGAGTCTCCAGTTGCTGTCGATCACTGATTTTCATGGTTTTCCTGGCCCGGCAAATCTTCTTCTTCTCCTCTGTCACAACAACTTCCATTGCTGCCTGTGGTGTGACAAGGAGAGATTAAATGCTATCAAAGAGCATGATGAATCTGGGAAAGATCTACAAAACCCTAGTGATAGCTGCAAGGGTAAGCAGCATAGTCTCTTCCGCTTATGAACCTGTCCTGGACTTTACGCACTGCATAGTAAAGAAATGGCTGCAGATTTTCAGAGCAAACACTAGAGGTCACTGTAGAGCCCTATGGCTTTCTTG
The DNA here is from genome assembly GCA_026937815.1 of Etheostoma perlongum. Lineage (NCBI taxonomy): Eukaryota > Metazoa > Chordata > Actinopteri > Perciformes > Percidae > Etheostoma > Etheostoma perlongum. The sequence continues at coordinate 18,768,652 of CM049372.1, forward strand.
TTTGTTCTTTTCTAGACGGTTCTTTCACAGAGATCTGCATATCAAAGTGGCCAGTTCCCCAACAGCCCATGTTCTTTACCAAAATTTGAATTAGTCATCCAAGCCAAATCAGACAGATCCCTACCAACTGATTACACATTGCTGTATCTGTCCTACAGTGACAACAGTCAAAGTGCAACTCAGTAAGCCAGAAAGGCTTTTTTTATGACAGTCTGAGAAGCTTTAACTGCTCTGACAAATCTCCCTTTCCATATTTTTCCGATTAACCTATGGATGTCATGTTTACCTAATCCCCGATCCAGAGAACAGAAATGACATTGAAGTTAACAGCAGCAACCCAACCTTACTCCCATCCCCCCACGTTCCTATTGGTTCAATCCTCAGCGAATCAGAACGGGCAAATTGAGGCTGTGTTGGCAGCAGTAAAGAGGTTATGCAAAAAAAAAAAAAAAAAAAAAGAAAAACTGAAGGATTTTCCGTACAGAGTTCTACTTGTTGCACACATTGTAGTGTTGAGGCTAGTTGTTATATTGTATTTGTATTCATTTCATGTATATTCATTTTATGTGCAAACATCTGATGATTTAAACCTCTTTTTATGGTACTCTAACTAAATTAGAAATGCAGCTGTGTGCTGCAGTAAAATTCTCATTTTACAAGTAGTAGCAAACAAGAAATGTTCTGTGATATTAAAGAACCTGCGGCACACACACTTATTAAATTATCTGTGAAAAACTCACCTTCAACCCGAAAGGTTCCTGGTCATGGATTTACCACTGAATTCTTCGACAACCTGAGGGGAAAAGAATGGATTTACTTTAGTGTATTTAATAATATTGCTTCAAACTAGGAAGATAACATCAACTATGTATGAAATCCACAAACCATGCAAATTAAAGTGTAACCCTAAATGTTGCTCATCTGAATTAAGCATCTCCCATCCCCTGAGTTGTAACTGAGCCTGTGGCTTCAAAACAGAGATATTTATTTGAAGGGTCACTTTGAATTTCATCAAACTGGAAATACAATTATGTTGATGACGATAAAGTACATCCACATCTATTAAGAATTGATGGCCACCTATCTGGACACAAAATGCTAGTCTATCGGACAATTATATGATTCCTGAGAATGTTGATACATCTCAAGGTTACTACAGTCATAAAATGTTAATAAGCTAAGCTAATAAGAACCCATTCAAAGACGTGACAAGCAAACAAATCGCACAAAAAGGTGAAGGAAAAAGATTCAAAACAGTTATTTGGCTTGTATTATTTGTACATTAGTTAAGCTACTTTTCCTTTGCTCCATGGTGTTGTATTTTTTTCATTTAGTTTTTTTTTTTAGATGTTTTCCCCTTTTTACTCCATGGTTTGTCTTTTTGTTATTAGCCATCAAAATTGAGGCATGCTATTCACTCCAGAGAAGACTGTATAACTGCTATATCCATGCTTCACAGCACGGATATAAGATATTTTAGCATTCAATTTAACCGAGAAAAGCAGCATGCAAAAACAAATAAATAAATAGCGATGGAAGTTGTGAGAATGGTTACTGGTACACATTCCAATCTTATTGCAAACAGCGCAGAGAAAAATACCCCCTCCCCCATCCTACGGCCTCATTCACTGCGTCTGGATTCAGTGCAGAAACTCAAAATGGCCGTCAGCTCTGCTTTATGCTGCCAGACTGAGCTCTCAGTAGCTAGCTGAACTGGATTCTCTATCAGAGGTATCAGGTTGCAGCCCCAGCCTGCTTAATAACAATTTTTGATTCAGCCTGATTCTTCAGAAAGTTGGCCAAGTAAACAAAATCTAGAATATATAAATTTAATTTTATTAAACAAAAAAATGTTACCTAAGCCAAAGTTCAACATTATTATAACTATTAAAGCACTGTGGTGAGTATAAGTACTCATTCTTTTTTCATACATACTCATAAAAAGATTATCAGCCAACATTTACAAATAGGGCTATCTGCAGCTGCATCACCGAGTGCACTGCTGAACTGGATTCGGAGAAATGCAGAAAACAATCATAACACGTCTCAGATTGGAATGCACAGGCTGGGTGTGGCTTATACTGCGCACAGCAAGTTAGGTCATCAAAAAGCTACATCATTAAGAAAAAACAAAAAAATACCTACTTAATTCATGTAAACAGCCTAGATAGATTCAGACTTGTGCTTAAAGCTAAATAAACTCATAGGAATAATAATATAAAAATGGTATTACTAGCCCAGACAAACCAATCTGAGGTAATAGTGAATTGGTCTGTTTTTTTACATTCCATAACGCTGTTTCAGGCAAGTCACGGTTGTCTCTTGTAATACCATCCACTGACTGCCAACACCAAACATTAAGTAGACTTTCTCTGTCTCTCTCTTCTTTTTTAAATTAAATCATGCATCTTCTGTCAAATTTGTGTGTCGCAGAATTGGGTGGAATTGGAGCCAACAATCGAACATGCTCCAATGTCATTGCACAGAAAAGAGAGGGCCTACACAACTTCCAGCTCATTTTAATAACTTTTTAAAATCTTTAAAATTATTCTTTGACTAGATTGCGTTATGTCATTGATAACTAGGCAACAATGCATTAGGATTTTTTCACTTATACCTTCATGTGATGCTGCAGGCATAAACAACAGAAGACAGGGAGAGATCGTCCCTCGTCTTTGGGTTTGACAACTGTTTTTCTTTCAGGTTGCAACATCAGTGCATGTTGTTGTTTTAGAACTTTACCTTTACAACCCACTGTTTAACAACGGTTGACTAGCCATTGAGCTGCTGGACAATTGTCACAAAGTTGCAGTAACTCTCCCAAACAAGACTTGCAAGTCTCTCTAACTCCAAATAATTGGAAACCAGGGTGACTAGGGTGAGAGACTGTGTTGACAAGCAAACAATAAAAACTCGGCATTCCGACTTTGCTTTCTCTTTCAGGGCAAAGTATCACAAAATTGGTTAAAATATGGAAGATGCAACCATAGTTCAGCAGTATGATACTGTGCTTATCAAATCTTGCCCAAAATGATTCAAGCTGTTTTAAAGACAATGGGAAAGTTGATCACAAACCAAAGTACAAGTCTGTTCTGGTTAGGATTCAGTACATGGACATCCATGTGCAACTTCCCAAATGTGTTGGCCTCTTAAGAACAGAATCCAGACAGATAGATACTTAGAATATGTATAATTTATCCCTGGTAACAGTCATTACTTGTTATATCCCTGGTTGACAAACTAGTCTGGTACAAATGAAAGCACTTTTTCTTTGGCTCATTATCCGACACACAGCTACCAACCCATTTCCAAATCTTTGTTTATTGTGTCCCACTGTGCTTGGGCTACACCAGATTTCAAAAATACATCATTATACTGTATTAAAACAGTAGCGGTCTATAAATAACAGTGGTTACGTCAGTTCTACTCTACTTGTGCTCAATTAAAACACAATCACTTAATACTTGTCTTTATTATTACTGTAAAGTCTTAATTTAGCTGTAGCTGCTTTTCCCCACTGTTTACTTTGAGTAACGTTATTGTAGACTGAATCAAAGCTAGCGGTTAGCCGGGAAGCTAACGGCGGTGGAGGCTAACCGTCCTGTTAATACATCCATGAGTCTAACGGCTAACCGCTACTATGACAGATCGTGTACTGATGTATTAGCTAAGAGAACGGTTAGCCTCTACCGGAAAGCTGACGCTAGTTTAGCTAACAGCTATTTTGGCTAACAGGCTGACCGTTTGATTCAGCCTAAAATAACGTTACTCAAAGTAAACAGTGGGAAAAGCAGCTACAGCTAAATTGAGACTTTACAGTAATAATAAAGACAAGTATTGCGTGATTGTATTTTATATGAGCACAGGTAGAACTGACGTAACGGTTGTTATATATTTAAACAGTTATTTTCAGTTATGAGGGTCTTTTACATGCTGTCTCAGCTAGCGGTTAGCCTAATTAGCTGTTAGCTAAACTAACGTTAGCTTTCCGGTGGAGGCGAACAGACTTTCTTTAACTGTCTATGGAAACAGATCATGCAGTGTCGTAAATCCGCGTTCATCATGATATCATCTGTGCATGCGCGAACATCTTGCACATGCGCAGAACGGATCGTGCAGGCAGGACGGATCGTGTACCGACAAGTGCGACCAGAAACGATGTTTTAAAAGCATGCATTCTCCTGGTGTCATACAGTGTTGCGGGCATAGAACTAGAATGAGAGTAGAAGGGACATTCCCATTCAAATCAATATAGCAGGATGGGCAGAGTGGCGGCAATTTGAATACCGTTGCCACTGCAAAAGACTGTGACTGTTGTAGCGGGCTAACTTCAGCATCTTAACTTCCGTATTAACTGACTTGCAGCAAGTCGCAAATGTACTCTGAGGTAAAGTTTAGCGACAAATGAACAGTGGAGTAGTACGACGCCCGTAGAGGCGTCTTGTGTGCAGGATGTCCGTTGCCTTGTTGCTAGAGCTGAACTGAGGATGGCTGAATTTGCTTTAACAAGAGACAGACAAAAGGAAAACGCTAGCTTAGTGTGGGCGATAGGACAAAACGGAGCTCTCACACCAGTGAGTGTGGCACACTTCTGATGTGTGTTGTCACCATAAAAACAATCCCCATTTTCTCTTGAACTAGTCAAATGACCACGACAGAGTTCAATGTCCGTTCTATTCTCTCTCTTCTATTTCTATGGTTGCAGGTAACAAAATGTCTACTGATGTCAGCTACATTAGTGACAATGTACAGCAAACTCCCTTACATAAATAATATCTGAAATTAATGTTACCTGGTAAAAAAAAAAAAAAAAAATACAATATAAACAGCAAGCCAAAACTCTACCTTCTTCAACTAGCATAGCACCCTCTACAAGTAGACTATCGAAAGCTAACCTTGAGAAGAGTTTGAAGCTGCAATGACAACAACTGAGTTAGACCTACACTTAGTTAGATTTAAATAACAGAGAGACCTGTTAAACATGCTTTAAAAACAAAGAAATGTCAACCTTTAGCAGGATGTGTGGGATTGAGACCTTCCATGTATTTGTTGATTTGATTGTGGGAGCAGGCTGAGAGGCCAGCAGGAGAACATAAAAGAAAGGAGGAGGGGCTCACTTAGGACTAGTCCATCTTGTTCTTTGCAAGGGTATGCACTGTAATAGATGCTTGGCCTACATTGGTCTATAAAATATTTTTAAACCCTTTGAAAAAAAGGAAAGTAAAGTTCAAAGCTCCTAACACAGCAGACTGCCATAATGCAAAAATGACAAAATATTCTGATGACACCTATTAAAGTGCATGATATATTTGCCAGGTACCCCAAATACATACAATCAAATATTGTGTCTACAACATTTTAAAGTACAGCGTGGTGATTATCAATATCAATCCTAGCTAGCAGCGCACAGACAGAGGGGAAGTACACTGCACAGACCGTTGCTTAGCAACACCCATCCCCCAACTCTAGCACAAACTTGTCCACAGTATGGAAATTTACAGCCAGCATGGACTAAACCATTCTGACAAAGGGCAGGGGGGGGACTCTCCTTTCTAAAATAACACCTTAGGCAAAGAAAGGTTAAGGATAATAAAAGGTCCAGGACAACACTACAATACAAAAATACTACAGGAGTGCAGTAATTGACCTTTATTGTCATCCTGTGTTTGTTGAGTGTTCTACACCTCCTGGGTTGAAATGTAAAACCATCATTTGCATGTCATTGTTTTAAGTTGGCTTCTGGTGCTACAAAACGACAAAATTAGAAAACCCTGACATAACTGTTAATAAACTCTTTCAGTGAAATGTGTATTGCCTCCCCTGGCATCTGAATCTCAGATCTTGTCTGAACTGCATACATATACCATGGTCACTCGGAGTACTATGTGCAATAAACTAAGCACTTGCTGCCGTTTAGCTTTGAACTCACACATCAGCTATCTTGCTAAAGGCTAAGATCTGCTGTTAGTGAAACTGCAGAAATACAATAAAATAAATAAGGGAGGCTAAATAATACTAGCAGATGTTTTATCTGACAAAAGCTCAGTTATCCGGCCTCGATAGAATACATTTGACAATTACCATATATTGAAACACTAGCTAACAACAACAAATTAAACTCATTTATTTTAAACGCTGGAAAGGCTAATAAGATCTCATTCTGCCTGTGGTGGCTCCCCCCCCCTCCCCCCATGGTGAGGTAAGCCACTGTATCTCAGCAGTTTCCATAAGAAATGAAGAAAATCAGAGGCATTGATGGTTCTACAGTTTGCTTTAATGTTCTATTTGTTAAAACAGAACATTATCCTCCTTTATCCTCCACAACTATCTTGCTACACATCCTAGCTTCTAGTTCTTCCATGAATGTCTATTGCTATTAGGCCTGTCGTAACAATAAAAAAAGTAAATAGTAGCAAACCCCTTATTATATGTGCGCACAAACAATAACCAGTAAAACACATACAAAATGAATAAAGCCACTTTTACATGACACAGTAGCACAACATGCACTTTAGTCAGAGCCTAGCTAGCAGCGCACAGCCAGCGCTAAATTGCACACCCACAGCACACTCAGCCTAGAGGCAGCTGCACCGACCCTCCCCCATCTCTCTCTCTCTCTCTCTCACACACACACACACACACACACACACACACACACACACACACACACACACACACACACACACACACACACACTTTCTTTTCTCTCAGCTTCTCCAAGTCAAATATGGACTCAACCATTCTGATGGGGGGGGGCATTCAAATTAAAATAAAAGGATAAAGGCATAAAGTATTCAAGTAATCGAGCAGTCACAGTGCAGTTACAGATTTGCTTAAAGAGTTTTATTTGCTCTGGTTTTCACACAAAAAGTGAAACACTTTTCATTGAATATAATATAACTACTTGGGGGTAGACCACATTGAAGAAATTGAAAGATTATCTCATAAAAAAACTGTACCACTTATTATGCGCAAGCAAGAAATATCGCTTTTTAGCCACACAGTCCCATGCTAGCTGCGCACAGCAAGAAATTAGAGCACAGCTTGACACACTAAGCAGCCTCTATCCGCCCAGCCTCTCCTACCGCAGAGAGGGCTGCTGTTGAACAGACTGAACCATTCCAACACAGGGGTGGTTCTTTACGCAAGAGGAACAAAGAACACCCACCTAAAAACTGAAAAACAAACTTTGTGCATTATTTCTTCTGGTTTTGAAGTTTTCGCCAGTGCAATTTTCACAACATAGTTTATTTAAAGTACATTTCTGATTTGACTCAAAACTGAAAAATGTACTGTTGAAGAACAAAGTAATTACAATGAACTTTAATTTGCAAACCACCTATTTTCATCAAAAGCCCTTTGGGGGGGAAGTTAATACAACCTTGCTGGGCGTTATTTTACCAACCCCCCTTTCTGCTACTGTAGAAACACAAAATGGCCACCAGCGCTGCTGCGAGCAGCATGCTGAGCACAGGCTTGATCAGATCCTATGACAAACCCCGCCTACTAAACCAAAAGTACAGTATCTGCAGAAATCTCCATACTCGTACATGCATCTTGAGGGAAAATAGAATAAAAACTTACTTCCAAAACAGCAAATGTGATTTAATGATTTCAAGTAATGTTATTTATACAGGTAATGTGATCACCTCTAAATCCTGGTTTAGAGTTTCACTGTTGTTGCAAAGAGCCCGGACGTGTCTTGTACTCACTGTTCAGCAACACACTAAGCTATGACTAAGGAGTTAACAAAACAAATTAGTAGTTCTTTTTTTCACCTCACAAGCTTAGAGCTGTACTGCTAAATGTTTTATGATCCTAGGTCTAGTTAACTGGGTTATAAAATAATGCTTTTTCTACTTCCGGCTGCAGTTAGTGCTACAACCAATATACCAAACAGTATAAAGCTGGCTCTCTCCAACTGTCATTCATAGAAGATGCGGTTGGTCTTAATGTAAAAGAAGAAAAAAAAACTGTTATCTAATATCAGACATTTTGAGGCTAAATACTGAGTGGAAAAAACGCTGTCAGCCAGTGAGAGCTGACCCTGCATTCCAACATTACTGCGCACAGTGCGCAGTCTTCCCCTCCCCCACCCTCACTGCCTGCATCTGGATTCACTGAAACTCAAAATGGCCACCTGGTCTGCTGTGCGCAGCCACAAAGAGCCCTTAGAGGCTGCAATATCTAGCACAACATCCACGTCATTAAAAATAATTCTTATGTGCATCATTTTCAACAAAAACATTTTTTTTCAAGTTACATGGACCTACTACAATATTTTGCGAAATGAAACAAAAGCTAATTTCACACTATTCTACTAATGCAGGTAGCCTGTTTATTAGGTTGTTACACCAATATAGGCATTGGTCTATTTGAACTGAAGCCACTCATACATCATCATATTCACTTTCTGTGCAAGCTAATAAAATGTTGTATTACCTATTCGGAACATTGTATCAAATAGATATATACAGTGCGGTTATCGAATCTTAGTGATATAACAACAAGTAGAAATCCAGATGAACCAAGACCTTGAGTTATTCTAAGCAGTAGTTGATTATTGATCTTTCAGGTGGTATTGCTTCATGTAGGTCTATTTGTATTCTGTTCTCCATCCATTCAAGGTGGGCATTTTTCCTTCAAATGGTAAACTAGCTTAAAATATTTTCTTCTACATATTCAGAATTTTGATTCCAATAAAAGACGCACCAATTAAATCATAGCAGCTATGAGTTAATCAGTTGCTTTTACTGTAGGCCACTGTTAGAATCTGTGAACTCTAATAGTGGTTAAGGTACAGAAACGTAAAATGGACAGAATGTAAGAGAACAGTTCAAACATGCCTACATTTTACTGTCAAAGCAATATTATTCTCAAAAACAGGGTTAACCTGTTTAGCAATAGTGTAAAAGCACTGCTTCTTAGCCTACCATTGCCCAAAGATTGTACGCGTGATTTCTTTGGGTTTTCTTTTCTTTTCCATTGAATAAGTGGAGCCTAGCAGGAGCTGGGCAGAAGGAAAAGAGGGAAGAAAAAAGGGAGGGGTGAGCTAAACCAGGAGTTTCCATGAGAATCAAGCAAGCACATGGTGATTATTCTCTAGCCATGCGCTGCTGAGGGAGGCTCCTGTTATGGCTACAAAAAAAGCCAATGAATGTTGATTGGCATACAGCATAATAAAACAAAAATCTGCAAGTGCAAAATAAGAGTAACCTAGGTTCCCTGAAGACATATTAATAATAATACTTTTGGTTAATTGCAGAACTAAAATATCTGCATATCTGATCTGTCAGATCTGTTGTGCCCTCTTTTTTTCTGGTTAAATTCTAATAACCTAAAGACAGTATCTACAGTTAAAATCAGATCGCATAAGCTTTAGCTAGCACCACATAGTCAGAGCTTCCAGTCCACAGCCTTACACAGAGCGCCAACACCCCTCCCCCACCCCAGGCGTCTGCTCCAGTCTGGGGTTTTACAGCCAAGCATGGACTAAACCATTGCAGCAAATGGGTGTTCTCACAAACAACGGAGGGAGCTAGAGAGGGGAATGACAAATTAAAAGCTCCCTAAACAATTAAAACGTTGTGGTTAGAAGTTCAAAACTAAATTTGCCTATGTTTAACAGAAGAACAATCTTAGTGAATTCTAGTTCTAAATTGGTAGAAAACCCTGCCACTGGAAGCGCAGCTGATTCTCCTTAAGCTACTCTATCAAATGCTCCGTCTCTGTAGCAACAACTCATCTTTACTATGTCTAAATACGGAACATTTCTTGTTTAAAGTTTTTACACGGAGCTGGTAAAAAATCAAGTTGAATGCTATAACTCCATTTTCATGTCATTGTGGGCTATGAATAGCTGAAAAACTGGCCAGGTTAACAATACCAGCATAATAGTTTAACAAATGCATTTTGCCGATTTTTGAATGCATACAAACAGTGTTAAAGCAGAAAACATGTGAACCACAGATACCGTGTTACTCTTCAGTTAAACAGGACTGTGGTTTGTTCTCTAGGTTTTGATGTCATTTGATCCCATAAAGGGCACACAGTCTTGTATTTAAGTTGCAATGCTCAATCAAATATTAAGACAATATGTATTTTACCATGTTCTACATAATAATAACAATAATCATTTTTTAAAAATGTGTTTAAGTTCTAGATATTTATAAAACAACTTTAGTGTGACCTTTTAGTTACAACTTGATGCACCTATATCACGCTAGGGAACATCCATTTTGCATTGGATGCTTTAGAACTTTTTCTCGTATTTTATTTTAAATGTATCTTTAAGAAAGTTTCTCGAAGCAGAGAGTTTCATTTCATGGTGGTTTAATGTTTCCCTTGGGAATTTTGTAGTAGTCAACTCAAGTTGAATGCACTCCAATGTTGGTATAGCTTAGCCAGGTTATGGATAAATCAAAACCAGTGTAGCAACATGAGATAGATAGGACTTTTATTGACACACAGTCCTTGTAATAACTGTATGTTACAAATTGAAAATGAGCTGCTGGTTCCAGGAGTTCTCTTTTAATACTGTTAATTCCCCATTGGAGATACTCTTTTCACTGCTATGCTGACAATGCCTGGCTATTCTGACAATGCCTGGCTATTCTTCTCATTACGCCTATCTTACGCTTAGGTTGAAGCGCACATCCAGGGTCTGAAATTAACACAAATAATAAAAAGGTCACGTGAGCTCAGTCAGGACCCTCTGACATCACTTTCTAACATTCTGAGAGACCCTTCGTGAATTCAATAAAATTAACTTTACTTAGTTTGCTGTAGTTAGTTAGCAACAAAGCTACTTGATTAGGTTTAGATTCAGAAAAACACTGGTTTTGGTTAAAATACTTCATATGATCATGGCGTTTGTTAAGAACGTTAAATACGGAACTTTACATAATACAGTTAACTTAACATAATCAAAAAAAAAGTCAAGGTTGACTTTTGGTTTCATACGAACACTTTTCTCCCAGATGAAAGTCCTGCATTTGTTTGACTAACCTACCTTCCTACGTGGACGTTTGTGCCTTATGCTACCATTGCCACTACCACTGCTATTCATTCTATGTCATTTTACAGCGGTCTTGCTCTGAGCGTCACTGCTTTCCTTGCTGACTTCTTGGAGTGAACTTGAACCAAACGTAGCTTGCGTTTCTTATGGAAAAGAGAATGCCTGCCGAGACCCATCTATCACCATAAACAATATCGTGGTGATGCCAATTTGGAAAGCAAACTGGGTGTGACCAAATCACAAATAACTGATCACAGCACAAGCCTGCTCTTGTAAATGCCTAATGCACAACATCAGGAGAATTCACTCGTCTTCACTACTGATGTGGCCCCAGTGCAGATGCATGTCAGACCTCGCCTGGATGACTTTAACTCTCTCCTTCTCCCACTGCTTCTGGCACCTGAGCTACCACCTAGAGCAAGTACAGATTGCTGCCACCCATCTGGAGTTCAACCTCCCCAATTTTTCCCCACATCTCTATTTGCAACACTGGCTCCCTGTTGCAGCTCACATCCAGTTGAATACTGGTGCTAGCCTACAGGGAAACTGCTCCTTCCTACCTCTGAACCATGTTCAAACCCTCCACTCCTGACGTGACAATTGCATTCATCTACCTTTGGGCAATTGGCTGCATCATCGATGATGGCCATGTGGTCTAGCTCTTGTTTCCATACTGTCGTTAAACACAGCAGAGTGCTCCTGTCCTCATTAGCATTTATTTTGCTTTGCCAAAAGGACGCTTCTTTCTACTGGTCAAACAGAGCCAAAGTGTCCACGAGAGGGCCAATGAACCAGGCCCCTCACTTGCAAGCTCTTTCTACTGTGGCCATACCTTGATATGCTAACATTTGTTTATCATCCTAATTGTGACCAGTGTGTGGAGCTGACTAGTAACTTTAAGCGAGAGATGAGGAAGCATTTTACGTTATTAACAGTGAATGGAGATCAAGCTTATTACGTTCTTCCTCATGAGTCAGCTTCTGCTTTGTCCATAGCAGAGATTTTGATTTAGCGCTGGGAAGTCACAATGCTTGCAATACCCAACCAACGCATCTACTCTTCACACACAGACAAGACAGTCAGTACATTTGTGTTTGGGACAAATAAACACAGACTGCACAAACATTCCAGTGAACAAATTCAAACTAAACACTGCAAGACAAAACTTCCTGATCAAGGAAAGCTTTTGTATAACGTCTACACTTCTGTCCATATTTGCTCACACAATGCAGTTGAGATCAGAGCACACATGCCCAGTCAGGAACACAGACTGGTTGAAAGACTCAACCCAAAGTAAGGGATTGACAGTGGACAACCATAAATGTTTTCAATGCAGAAAAAAGAAATAATCACAGAAGACATTCAGTGTTGGATTTATCATTATAGATTTACAAAAAGACACTGCAGTTCAAGGCTGGATTATAAAGCTTCCGAAAGGGGTCGCACCAAAGCCAACGCTGTCATGGCACAATGGTATTGTTAGCCTTTCCTAAACTTCCAGACACTAACTTCATGGATAGCCCCCTTCACGTCTCCAGAAGTTAGGAAATAACAGATAATAGAAGAATTTTCTTGGTCTTGAGAAGCAGCGTTTGTTAACTCACTTTAAATTTGTGCTGGGCATTGGATTAAATTCGATATTGATTCAATACTTCACATGAAATCAACATTCATACACACAGGTGACTGACATACCCCAAGAATTCATAAGAGTACCTGATACTTTGATATTTGTAATACAAAATGTGCATCATTGATATGGTTAACAAAATGTACCTAGGGGTGTCACATTAAAATCAAACATTTTGAAAATTGAATAGAATTGTAACCTTAAAATCAAAAGTCAAAAGAAATTATGGATTTGTAGTATCATGACCCCTAACTGTACCCAAAACTTAATTCACCATTTCATTATTCTTTATTGAGCAAAGTATTGCATTGAAATATGATGTGAGGGACATACACACTTAGATGCACATTTGTCCCTCAGCTAAACTAGCAGTACATTGTTAACAATGCACAAATTTCTGCACTGTATTTATTAAAATAACATTAGGGCTGGATCTGAATATTCAAATATAATTTTCAATTTAGGGATTTTAATACTTAAACTTTTTAAACGTGCTTGCAGGCTGTAAGCCGCTAGCTGCGGGCTAATTTATACAGCGCTATGTTGTCCATCTCAGCCAGAAATGGAGAAATGATGAGTTACAAGCGAGCGGTCTGATTTGTGTAGGGGTCTGTATGGTTATACTGTATCAGCCTGGTGTTTTTTCATGTGATTTGATAAAAGGTCGACATAGTAGGACCGAAACACTGATGCTCTTGTGAGGTAATGGCTGGCTGAGCATTCATTCACAGACACTGCGTTGTCGTCACTTGTCAGACAGTCCGGAAAAATGCAGGTCTTTTCATTTATTTTATACGCCTGCAACAAATAAATGGAAAGACTTGCCGCGGAAGCGTGGCTGTGGACAAGTCCCGAAGCTTTGAAGCTCAAAAAAATGGTATTCGGTACATGCCCAACTCTAGCACGAGATCTCAATATGTATGCATGTACACTGAACAAATTTTAAAATACAAAGCTTTTGTTTTTGCCCGCATTTTTCATGGGCTCAAACTCTAAGAATTTTTCTATGTACACAAAAGGCTAATTTTTCTGACAAATCTGTCAATGTTTGTTAGTGAGTACTTCTCCTTGGCTCCTTGGTGTGGCATATCAAGATGCTCATTAGACAGCATGATTACTGCACAGGTGTGCCTAGGGCTGCACAATTAATCAAAATTTTAATCACAATCACGATTTTGACATCCCACGATCAAATCTGCGCGATCGAGCAATTTTTTTTAAATGCGTCATTTCATAGAACGCTCCAGGTTTTTTTGCATAGCGCATTTACCGCTCAGTAAACCACTGTCTGCTCATGTGCCCTATCGCGCAGCTTAGTTTCTAGATGTTGACAGTAACAGAGGACAGACTAACGGGAGGAAAATTCAACAGATAGCAGTCGTTTATACGTCGTTGTCAAGGTTTACCAGTAAATGCAACATTTTGTCTCGTCTGTGTTGTTTTCAGACAACAGCAGTGAGCAGTGCTAGTTGGTGGCGGTGCTAGTTAGCTTCTGTTAGCTCACAGGCTCTAGGGCGCGAGTAATATTTTTCCTCTAGGACGCACCGGTGCACATAATGTCCTTGCATCCGCTGCAATGTTGTTATATGGATATGGTTGAATTTTGCATTACATGACCCATTTCTTCTGTAAAGCCGTGCCTGTGTTTGGACCTCTCCTCTGCTCTCTCTCCTCTTACTCTCCGCGCAGCCCTGCCGCACAGCGCCGGTCCACACTTCTGACATTTGTCTACGGTTTTAATTGTTATTAACACAGCTGTATGTTGTTAACATGTATGTTGTTTACAGGGGAAAACCTGTATTTGTACCAGTGTTTCCGCTGGTAACTCTGCTATCGCGGCCGCCAAGGGAAAGAACACAGCAGAAGTTATTGAATGCAACTAACTTCGGTTTGTAGAGTAACAGCGTGTGAGACGGAGCTGCTGGACCTGGGCGAGAGATGTGACCCATGGCCAGAATATCATAGTTCATAAAAATGCAGCGCAGCGACCATACAGACATTTCATACACACAACGTGTGTATCCGCCGTTCGACCCGTGCTGGACCCGTTCATAATGAGTCAGCTGTCTCTCTGAGCCTATGTGACAATAAAATTTTGGTTAAAATCAACAAATAATTGTGATCACAATTTTTATCAAAATAATCATGATTATCATTTTGGCCATAATCGTGCAGACCTAGGTGTGCCTTAGGCTGGCCACAATAAAAGGACTCTCTAAAATGTGCAGTTTTATGGGAGCGTACAATTGGCATGCTGACTGCAGGAATGTCCACCAGAGCTGTTGCCTGTGAATTGAATGTTAGTTTCTCTACCATAAGTTCTCTCCAAAGGGCGTTTTAGAGAATTTGGCAGTACATTGAACCGGCTTCACAACCTCAGACCATGTGTAACCCCACCAGCCCGCATCTTCACCTCCAATATGGTCTGAGAACAGCCACCTGGACAACTGCTGCAACAATTGGTTTGCATAACCAAATAATTTCTGCACAAATTGTCAGACACCATCTCAAGGAAGCTCATCTACATGCTTGTCGTCCTCGTCGGGGTCTCCACCTGACTGCAGTTCGTCTTCGTAACCGACTTGAGTGGGCAAATGCTCCCATTCAATGGCGCCTGGCACTTTGGAGAGGTGTTCTCTTCATGGATGAATCCCGGTTTACACAGTACAGGACAGATGGCAGACAGTGTGTATGGTGTCGTGTGGTTGAGCGGTTTGCTGATGTCAACGTTGTGGATCGAGTGGCCCATGGTGGCAGTGGGGTTATGGTGGGCAGGCATATGTTATGGACAAGGAATACAGGTGTATTTTATTGATGGCATTTTGAATACACATACGTTGATACCGTGACGAGATCTTGAGGCCCATTGTTGTGCCACGACCATCACCTCATGTTGCAGCATGATAATGCATGGCCCCATGTTGCAAGGATATGTACACAATTTCTGGAAGCTGAGAACATCACAGTTCTTGCATGACCAGTATACTCACGGGTGACACCCATAGACATGTCACCCATTGAACATGTTTGGAATGCTCTAGATCGCCGTATGCAATAGCGTATTCCAGGTCCTGCCATATCCATATCCTCTCTCCTTTATCTTTTTATTTGTGTACATCCATGTCCCAGAAATGATTGTTACTAACCTAGCTCAGGGTAATTATTCCGCACAGTCCTTGTTTTTTTTCACCCAGCATGTTACCTTGGACTAGGTAGGCTCCAAAATGGTTGCAGCTGTCCACCGTGGTCCTGCTACATCTCCTGTGATGCCCTGTTACATGTTATTATGCTCTGCTGTGCCCTGCTAAGCCATTAACTACTACAAACTACTATTTCTAGTCACTGTTCCATTATCTTTTATTGTGACTGTTATTGCCACTATTCATTACACCCCCAACGGGCCCCGTCAGACACCGCCTACCAAGAGACTGGGTCTGGGTTTCCTCTCCACTATCGCAGTAAATGCTTGCTCTGGGGGGAATTATTCAAATTGTTGGGTCCTTGGTAATTATAGCGTGTATTCTAGACCTACTCTGTAAAGTGTCTTGAGATACATCGCGCGCACACACACACACACACACACACACACACACACGCGCGCAGGGCTTTATACACGGCAACCCGGCAGGTGCATTGCAGAGAAAGGTGCAGTGACGGCAGTCCACTAACTTGTTGCTCTCACTACCACTATTAGCTGCTCTGTTTCAACAATGCAAGTCTAAAGAAACATGCAGTTCCTCTCAGATAAGAAAGGAGAAATGTTGAGTTATAACCGACCCAGTGTTTCCGCTATATGCATTTATTAGCAGCGGTCCGGCCCTATTAAATTATTGCTGTCGTGAAGACGTAATTACACAACTCTGCAAAGCTGTCTGCTCTCCTGAATTTGCTCTCTTTCCCCTTTGAGGTTGAGCAACTGGAACAATGACTGGACGCCATCACACGCAAAGTCATGGCAACCAAACAACAGCATGAGTACAGTATTTTCTCCTGTGGTTAGCTAGCAGGTATGCCCACTGACGGCAACATTATTGTTCATATTTTTGGTTTAGCAACAACAAAGTAGTGGTCACAGGGAATGAAAATGTGATCTGAGATGCACACTGCAAAATGTGTTACGTATCTGGAATTGTTCATTAGCTAGGTTTGATATCTGTAATGAGTATTTAGAACGTGGTACACTGCGGTGAGTCGTAAATAAATTATATAAAGGAGAAGAGTGTTTTCCGTTCTTTCTCAGGCTGCATCAGTTATGGATTTATGGATTTGAAGTCTTAACTAATCACCATCGTGAGCATAAGGCACACTCGCCCCTCTTCTCCTTACAGTGAATCCAAATAAATGTTCTCATCAATTTCATCAGTTATTTTATAGAGAAATGTGTCCCCTATTTTATGAAGACCGACAGCACATCGGTAGAATGTAGAATTTGAACTTTGCTCAAATGCTGTATGTAAAGCATTGTCCTTGATAATCATTTAATCATTCATGCAGTTTGCATAAGTACAAACTTAATAAATGCTGTGGTTGTACATGGATTTTCTTCTTTTTCCTCACACTGCAAGGGGGGAAAAAAAGCCGAGATGAGACGAATCTCTTAAACTTACAGTGTTTTGTGGTTTATGGAAGATTTTATTTCAAATCACAAATCTAGCCTTTTAACATCCACAGGAAAGCTTTTGAAAAATGTAGGAGGAGCCTTTCAAGGGTACTTCCTCTTCAGCAAAAAAAAACAACACGTGTAATGAATTACAAGTGCACCATGTGAGCACTGCCACTGGGTGAAAGTGGGGGAGGTGAAACTAGAGAAAGGGTTTTACCATGATCGCAAAAGCTAAAAGCAAACCTGAAAATAGCTCACTCTGACTGAAATTACTCCAATTATTTATTTATTTGTACAAACATCATGAATGTGATGAAACAGTTTAATCATGCAGACTGCCACATTTTTAAAACTGTGGCTGACTTATGGTTCATAGAGCACTTAGTTGGTCACTTATCTGTACATCACTTCACCTTAATCAAAAATGATGCATGTCTCTATTGAAAACTCACAGGAAGGGGCAAAAAGGAAAAACTGCTAAACTCTTGTATTACCATTGACATTAAGCCACACCCACATCCTAGGACAGTGTGGTGCATGGAAAATTACTGGGCTGTACCACTTTAGACCAAGAGGGGGGGTTTAACTGCACAATGTAGGAAATGCAGCAGCTTCCTCTTCACTTTAGCCCATTTTTCTGTGCTATTTAAGCTTTTATCTAGTATTGATTTTCTATTTGGAGATATTCTCTAATAATCAGTATTAAAGCATAGGAGTTTTAAAAAGAGGTCACCAACTCCTCATTGAAACTCTACCAAAGGCAACAATTAAATTACACACAATACTAATTATCTCAAGGTAGACAACTTCTTATCAAAATGTCTTCCTTTTTGCCCCTCCTTCAAACGGTCACCTCTGGAGTATGCTGTATGTTTGCTGCTGGTGTAGCACCAAAACACCATAGTTGCTTCGCTTCACTGACTTGGTAGGGTTTACGACTTTAGTGAGGTACAAATACATCCAAGACACAAATGTAATTTCCAGTTGCTAAATGGAAGAGTCACTTAATTATATTAAAAAGTAATTTTATTTTACTTGCATCAGACAATGGTGTGAGGGCATATCCTACTTGAATGAACAGAGAACCAACTGGGTCACTTATTTTCTTTTTCTTCATATAATTGTGTGTGAATTTGTGTACATGCTTCAGCCAAGTTACCACTGCTTAACGGCAGGGAGAGTTTTACCATTTAAGGACAACCATGTGAAAACGAGAGTTCATTTTTTAAATAAACAAAAAAAAAGGACACAAACCTGTGTAATTGGAAAAAGATCACATAATGTAATATTTAACGTAAAATCAATCAGAATTCAAAAATCTTATTAAAGCAATTCACGTGAATGCAAAACTCGCGAAACAACTTTCACAAAAATGAAAACTTCAGGGAGACGCCAGTTGCAATGTTTTTAAATAAAACATTTTACTGCTAAAGTTAAAAGAAAAAATGTTGCGGTATATTATTGGTGTATTATCTAGGAAGCTAGATATCATTCGAACGCCGCTACAATCTCAACATGTAGCTAGCTATGGCTCACTGTAAACTGTGCCACCCACAGAGCAAAACACATTTTTTGTAATTCATGATCAAATGTTTATATTCATAAGCCCAAGTTTCTAGTCTATTATCTATCGGCATTAAATATAAAAGGCAAATGGGAGCTGCTTGGCTAGCATGCTAACCACAAGTGCTAACGTTAGTTGCAATACCACCGCGACTCACCGATTCTTCGCGTCGCAAAGCGATGTTCCCGCGATTTCCAGTCTCGGTCTGTAGGGTTGTCTGTAGACTGTCTCCGCCTCCTGCCGCTGTCGAAATCTTTCTGACCCTGTTGTGTAAGTTGCAACCGTTGTGGTCAGGATGTGAAATGAGTCCACCAGTTTGAGCACTCACTGATTAAACTACCGTTAGTGAGCTGTGACACAACAACTGAGTAGTTGTGCTTTTGCGGACTCTACGACTGCTCGTCCTCTTTCGCTTACAAATAGACTCCTCCTCTTTTCGTGCACAAGAAATCCTCCATGACAATACGTCACCGTCGGTGGCGGTTGGTCGACAGATTCGGTTGCGTTGACCAACCTGAACGTTCTCCGTTTTTTTATGTCGCTCTTCTGGCGGCGGTGTTTAAGTCGGTAGCTAAAGCCGGTAAGGTAGGTATGATCAGCTCCAGAATGTATTAGAACGGTTTTTATGGATGGTCTGGCAGGACGCACACAAGTGTGTTTTAGAGCAGTAGTACATCTGCTTTGAGGAACTGCAGTGGGGTTCAAACAAGCTCACAGAGCCGACAGTTGGAACAAGGGACAACAGGGAGCAGACCATTCGCAAGGAGAGGGAGGGGTTTGGGATTTTACCGGAGGGGGAGGGATTATATGGTGAAGGAGGAGTCAGTTAAGCAACATTCTGTAAAATGTCTGTAAACTTAACTACAGACCATAGTGTCATTGTAGTTTATACAGGAGTGTAGGGTGTGTTTTAGTTGTACTGTATGTGCTCAAGTAGCCTACCCAGCATTTCAGTGAACCTGCACTATGATTTTTTTTTGGATTCTCACAAGACAAGAAAACAAGGACAAATGTTTTTATTTATAGCTTTCAAAAAATGTAATCCATTACATTAACATGTCTCCAGTTTTGAGCTCTCCTCTGACATTATACAGTAGCCTACCAAAGTCACTGTCAGCCATTTTGTCAACTCACTGGGAAACTTGTAGTTCCCCAGGAAGCCAGCAGAGGGCAAGTTATAGTGATGTTCTAATCATCAGCATCAAGTTGTTTTTGTCTTCATGGATAAACCCTTGCTTCTCCTGTAGTCTGTATCATAGCTAGTCCCCTCGCAGGTTGTATGGCCATACTCCAAAATCCATTTGATGTGGAGTATGAGTTTGTAGCTGTGCTGTTCTCTCACACACACTTGCACATGAGAGGAAGACTGCAGTGCTAGTCTAAAAGAAAGAAGCCTTCGGGTTAGGCAAGTCTCTTTTGTCATCTAGGCTACACTGTAACATAGAGGCACTACATTGACATGGAATTTACATGTATCAATATGACTGATCCGTTATGTTTAGGGAACACTGTATGCAGAGGATTCATAATACAACTGGAATGGCTATAATACCCTGTGTGTTTAAATCTAGCAGTAAACAATGATAAACAAACAAAGATGTCGCAATGATCAAAGAATTTGCGCAAACATTTCTGCGCAAAAAGGGAAATAAATCCACACAAAATTGGATTATTACGATTTTTATTGTTTACTTTTTATACTTTTAATACTGTTTAGATGCATTTTCAAATGTTACATAAACACAATGCAGTCTTATTGCAAGTTGAGCAACTGTTGCGCACATGAGCTACGTAAGTACCTTGTTTTTGTTTTGTTAGAATTATTGCCTTTATGTGTAAGCTTAAGCAAAAAAAATATTCTATGCATAATTGCCTTTAACCCCAACATGATAAATCCGCCAAAAATACCAAATGAGCCAGACAAACCACAAAACACTAGCCGGTGCTAGTCAGCCCACAGATACTCACAATGTGTTTACTTAGTAAAAGCAGATTTTAGAGAAAACCACAAAAAGTTCCCCATCAAGGCACCTGAGGGCGTAATAGTAATGATGGAACGATAGTGACAGCTAAGAAAGAGAAACATTTCTATGAATGTTGTCTGGCTCATTTCAAGTAAGGCCAGCACCCACCTCCACTGCATAGTTGTAAAATAACACTGAAAAATTAGGTGGCACCAATATTTTACATTACAACAAACAAAAGTGACATTAGCTCTGTCAGCTAACACTGTACAAGGTGTAAACTTATGTTTTAAATTTTGCAGTTTCATTTACAAATTTTATTCACAGTTTTAAAAAAAACAATCTCAATAAAGAGCATACCTTTGTACAATATTTAAATTTAAGTAAAAAAACAATTTTTTACACATAAAGGCACTGATCAGACAGAGCGTGTCTTAGCAGCCTGGGGCGGCTATTTGTTATTGTTTAAAATAAGAGTAAATCATTTTGCTTGCTGCTTTTGTGTTTTTTAATGTTCCGCATTTTTCAGCTCTATGGACCTTGCATTTTTTCAGGAACTCCTTGAATAGCTCAAGTTGAAAACACTTCAACTCAAGAGCAGAAAAGTGCCCGAGGTCATTTACTCCAGGATGGGTAGGTGATTCAGTGGTTGTCTAGCAAGAATTACAAAAAGCAACTGGCATTGCTCCATCAGTGCGTCTAGCGTTTTGCCACCTGCAAATGCGATCTGGCGGATTGTGAAATATGTAGTGCTCCTTTAAAAGTTAATAGAACTAGCCTTAACTCATAAACATGGCTCTCTACATTTTCATCAAACCATCATCATCTAATCATCAAACCATGGATCAGCCCAGCAAAATGCTGGAAAGCTAGTGTGGATGTAAACTAGACAACCTGGCTGGAAATGAGTGTATATGGGCTGACTAGGGAAATTGGAAGCATGTGAGTAAGCGGAGGGGGAAGGTCAGGTGAGGTGAATGTGGGAAAGGGGCGTTATTCTAAGCAAGTTCTGCCATAGGAAGCAGCTCAATTGGTTGGGGTTAGACATTGACCTTGAGTGGTTAAGGCGAGGATAGCCGATTGCTCAGGGGATAGGACAAATCGGGTTACGTTACCTCACATAAGCATGGATACCTGGCCAAAAGTATTGTGTGAATGGGTGAACAGGTCTTGCCTAGAAGTTGCTTGGGTTCCATAATCATTCGGGAAACGGCAGAAGGGACTTCCTGGATCCAAAATAACAGGGGAAGTTTTATGGCAGAGTAAACAGAGCAACTGAATAAATAGGAGTTGGCAGGAGCCCTAAAATAAACATGGATTGTTGGTCTTAAGTTGATTTGTGTGTAGTTGTGCCACCTACTGAGCAGTAAGTGTAATTTTTCTTTAGTAAGTAACCAGGTAAGGTTTGAACTAGTGATGAGAATTACGTTGTCATGACCAGTGCAACAAGTCTCACCATGCTTGGCTCTTAATGTTATTAGTAATAACAATGTCTCACTTTGGTAAAAACTTATTACCAAATTGAGACATTTATGAATCGTATTTAACAAACATGTTATAAGCTCATACTTTTATTCTGTTTTGTATGAGATTACAAAAAGAAAAAAAAATTGTCTTTCAAACAGGAGCGATCTCCCATTGTTCACAAAGAGCCGACCGTGCTATTACTGCAATTGCTACAACCTAGAAAAACAAAAATGATTACCATAAAATAGAAAAGGTGAGTAGACTCTAAAACCAGTAGCTGTCATTTATTCTTCAAATTTTAAATTGGGTAGGGACGATGTTTTTCTGTTTGCGTAAATTCGACTGTTAAATGTTTACAAACACTTTGCAAATAATGTGTCATTGCTCTGTTAGGGCATATTAAAAATACATTGAGTATGCATAGGAGGGAGCTACATTTAATTATTTAATAGTCTGAGAAAGTGACTCATTGGTGAATGTGTCTATCAAAACCTGAGGTAATCTTTTTTATTTAGCCAGAGCCAGAAAATGCCGTAGCCGTTATTATTTTTTTGTGAATGCGTTAACTCCATCCACAAGCAGGAGTAAATCCAAAATCCTGTATGATGCATGGGCAGTTGTGCATAAGAACCTGGTTAACTTTTCTAGTTTGGCACAACTCTTGTTCAGTGTAACTTTTGTTCAGTGTGCATCGCCTGAGCCAGAGAATGAGTCATTTATGAGTACAAACCCGCACTAAGGCATAAAGAAACTGAGGCTGAGAGACAGAGAGCCAACCTTCCATGTCAGGTTTTTGCTCTGTCAGACTGTGCTAAAATCTTTCTGTAGCATGAATTCATGTTTTGGGCATTCTTAAATTTGTCTATGCTTTGCGCTTGTTTGTTAGATAGTAATGTAATGCCTGTAAAGTAGTTTAGTGATGAGCATCATCAGCAACATTTCAGGACTGGAATGGCCGAAGGTACGTTTGGGACAGCTATTTAGCTTGTATGATTGTCGCACGTAACAGAGTTGTTTATTCATTATACTAAAAAATCCATGGGATTTAGTTCGCTAGTGAACTAAATCACCCGCAAAATAATCCTTTATCTATGAAAGCTCTGTGGCTCTTTTGTTTGCTCTTTAACTTGTGTCTTCTTGCCCTTTTGCCATGATGGGTGGAAGGTTGCTCTCTGTGAACAACAAGAGTTAAAGTTCAGAATCAAAAGTATGAGAGTCTAAACTATGAGCTCTTTGAATTTCAACATTTCAAATTCGGACTGGCAGACTTATTCATCGGATCCAGATTTCACCCAAGCACATCTACCTCAATTCTCCATGAAAAGCCACCCTAGGGAGCAAGCAAATATATCTACATTCTACCTTCATCCACTTGCTGAAACCATTGTGCTTTCATAATTTGTGTCTTCAGTTGGCAGAATTTAAATGTTGTGCAGTAGATTTGACTTGCTGCTTCTCAGTCATCTCACCTATTTATCAGGTAACTAAAACCAACCACACAACAGATAACTGCATCATTAATTTTAGTCATTCATAGCCATTGTGTGCCAGTTTTCCCTTTTCCTTGTGTCTTGTTTGTGAAATGTAATTGTTGCGTTTGCAGCTGTATATGTAATAAGTGGGTATGTAACTTGGTGGGGTTTTTATGTTCTTGCATCTCAGTCCCTTAAACTATGCCCTTGCAAATTCATAATTAGGATTAATAACAATCACAATCTAATTCAAGGATTATTTCCCCATTACAGTACATATGTTAATATGAGTTAAGTCATCAGGCGAATAATTTCATGTTGGGAGTTTTTGCACAGTACTAATTCATTATTTCTGCTAACATCAACTATTAAAGTACATACATTTTTACATAAAGTTTAAAGCTACCTTCCTGAAATGTGATTTTACTAGGCTAGCTAACAAAAGCTAGCTTCATGGCATTTTTCAACTCAGTTACCAGTGGTGGAAAGTAACTACAGTAAGTACATTTACTCAAGTAGTACTTAAGTACAAATTTGAGGTAGGCTATACTTGTAGCATACTTTACTTGATTATTTTTATTTTCAACTATACTATGTTTAACTTAATCTCAGAAGCAAATATTTTCCTTTTTACTCCACTACATTTATCTGACAGCTTTAGTTAATAGTTATATTGCAGATGCTGGTTAACAATGCAAAATCCAATCAATAATTAAATTGTGATATTAATATATCAATAAGGATTTATTGGTCCCAGGGGGGTAATTCCCTAGACACTCGGATAAATAAAAATTAACTCCACATTTACCAGCCGCAACATCAAAGCAAACACATTAAAGCATCAATAATTATATATTTAAAATGCATTTGTTTTATGAAATCTTTATACAGGATCGGGGGGTGGTCGGCTGCAAACAAAAACTACTCAAAATGCACTGCTTCTGCTAGAATAGAATGCCCCTCTACTCCCCACAGAATTCAGTATAGCTGCGAGCGCACGCTCACACTATCAACACGTGATGCAAAGTGAACACTACTTTGCAAACAAAATCTCAAATACTGTTTCTGCTAGGATAAGTTGCCCTTTTAATTTTGCAATTTGCAGGTCTGATTAGAAGTGTTAAATAAGCTGCCGAAAGAGAAGCTTGTACTTCTAAACAAATGTATAGCACCTAATATGGAACCCTGTGTCACACCTTAAGACAGAAAAGCAGTTAACAGAAACAGACAGATGTAAAACCCACTGGGGGGCCTTTTCAGAAATTCAGAAATACTATATGCTTCTTCATTAGAATCTATTCATCAACTGCTTAGGAAACTGTACTAAGGTCAAGCAGTTGTCACCAGCATTTCCTGAAAAGACACATAATCTGATTGCAGCCATGAAAGATGTTTGTTTTATAGGACTGCATTCAAGGAGATTTTTTTAAAAATATATACAGTGAGGAAAATAAGTATTTGAACACCCTGCTATTTTGCAAGTTCTTCCACTTAGAAATCATGGAGGGGTCTGAAATTGTCATCGTAGGTGCATGTCCACTGTGAGAGACATAATCTTAAAATAAAAATCCAGAAATCACAATGTATGATTTTTTAAACTATTTATTTGTATAATACAGCTGCAAATAAGTATTTGAACACCTGTCTATCACCTACAATTCTGACCCTCAAAGACCTGTTAGTCTGCCTTCAAAATGTCCACCTCCACTCCATGTATTATCCTAAATTAGATGCACCTGTTTGAGGTTGGTAGCTGCATAAAGACACCTGTCCACCCCATACAATCAGTAAGAATCCAACTACTAACATGGCCAAGACCAAAGAGCTGTCCAAAGACACTAGAGACAAAATTGTACACCTCCACAAGGCTGGAAAGGGCTACGGGGAAATTGCCAAGCAGCTTGGTGAAAAAAGGTTGGAGCGATCATTAGAAAATGGAAGAAGCTAAACATGACTGCCAATCTCCCTCGGACTGGGGCTCCATGAAAGATCTCACCTCGTGGAGTCTCAATGATCCTAAGAAAGGTGAGAAATCAGCCCAGAACTACACGGGAGGAGCTGGTCAATGACCTGAAAAGAGCTGGGACCACCGTTTCCAAGGTTACTGTTGGTAATACACTAAGATGTCATGGTTTGAAATCATGCATAGCACGGAAAGTTCCCCTGCTTAAACCAGCACATGTCAAGGCCCGTCTTAAGTTTGCCAATGACCATTTGGATGATCCAGAGGAGTCATGGGAGAAAGTCATGTGGTCAGATGAGACCAAAATGGAACGTTATGGTCATAATTCCACTAACCGTGTTTGGAGGAAGAAGAATGATGAGTACCATCCCAAGAACACCATCCCTACTGTGAAGCATGGGGGTGGTAGCATCATGCTTTGGGGGTGTTTTTCTGCACATGGGACAGGGCGACTGCACTGTATTAAGGAGAGGATGACCGGGGCTATGTATTGCGAGATTTTGGGGAACAACCGCCTTCCCTCAGTTAGAGCAATGAAGATGGGTTAAGGCTGGGTCTTCCAACATGACAATGACCTGAAGCACACAGCCAGGATAACCAAGGAGTGGCTCTGTAAGAAGCATATCAAGGTTCTGGCGTGGCCTAGCCAGTCTCCAGACCTAAACCCAACAGAGAAACTTTGGAGGGAGCTCAAGCTCCGTGTTTCTCAGCGACAGCCCAGAAACCTGACTGATCTAGAGAAGATCTGTGTGGAGGAGTGGGCCAAAATCCCTTCTGCAGTGTGTGCAAACCTGGTGAAAAACTACAGGAAACGTTTGACCTCTGTAATTGCAAACAAAGGCTACTGTACCAAATATTAACATTGATTTTCTCAGGTGTTCAAATACTTATTTGCAGCTGTATCATACAAATAAATAGTTAAAAAATCATACATTGTGATTTCTGTATTTTTTTTTTTTAGATTATGTTTCTCACAGTGGACATGCACCTACGATGACAATTTCAGACCCCTCCATGATTTCTAAGTGGGAGAACTTGCAAAATAGCAGGGTGTTCAAATACTTATTTTCCTCACTGTATCTGAGCTCTACAGTTTTCCTTGCAGGTGATGAGCCTGCCACTCACACAAACAGAAACGGTTGCATTATTTTTCCCAACAGCTAGTAAACCCTCTGTTTGTGGTGAAGAGCTATTATACATCAACACTCTTTTCAAGCTTCTCATGGGATTTGTTTTATTTACATTAGTCACAACATATAAGCCTCATGGTCATGATATACTGTCATTCACGACACATCACGCAGGAATGTCAATATATGCAATTGTGAGACTGAGAGCCAAGTTTAACCCTTGTGCATCAAAAATAAGTTGCCTGGATGTTCTCGTAAAAAGAACTGCCATGAAATTATATTCATTTTATTTCACTATCACTGAGCTTTTAAACATTATATTAACCCTGTAAATGTCTGTTTGTTTATAGCAGATTTACTGTTTTTATACAAAAAAAGCCCTCAAAAGTAATTTTCTATCTACTAAATGCTAGTTTATTTTCACAGTCTGCCATATGTCAGTGATTAGAAACACTGATTTTGATGCATTGCATCAAACACTGCAGTGCTGCGTAATACAGCACCAATAACCCTAGTGGAAACAAGTAAAATACTGTGTATTTGCCCCATAAGGCAAACATGGCCAAGGCTCTAGACAAAAAGCCTGATATAATAGAACACATGATTTTTATGCTGTAATGGCTATGTTACCGCTCAGTGAATTGTGGACCCAAATGCAAAGATCAAGCAGGAATGGTTTGAGCTTGAGAAACAAAAAGCAGAGTTCCAACCAACACAGGGATCCAAAAAGCATTGGGCTAACACAAGGTATCAAAAGGAAGAAGGTAAAAACTAAAGTCCAGAATGATGGAAAAAACCCAACAACAGGATCTCTAAAACAAGAGCACAGAGACTGGGGAAAAACTCACAGGAACAAAAAAAACACAGGGAAGAGTCCAAACACACTGACAGGACACCAACACAAAAAAATATGATCTGACACGAGACAAAGGAAACAAAGAGGTTAAATACGAGCAGACAAGGAGCAGGTGATACAACAGGTGAAACACATCAGGGTGGGGCAGAACAATCAGACAGGAGTTAAAACACAGGAAGTAAAACTAGACAAGACGAGGGGTGAAAATGAGACATCAAAATCAAACAGGAAACAGAACATACACTTACTGGAAAACACAAAACAGGAAGTAAAACTAGGCAAGACAAGGGAGGAAACTAGGATATGAAACAGTAAACAGAACAAATAACAGAACGCAAACTTACAATTTAATCACTGAACAAAAGGGAAAAAAACCACAGTACAGAAATAAACAATCAATAGGGAATTACAGGAAACAGAAATATACAGACAGGCTATGGGATTAAAAAATTGTGATTTTAGTGGGAAGATTTTGTCCTTAAGGGTCTGAGTGTCTATACGTTGGCCACACAGTTTACTATAGACTCACTATAGGAGCGGATGTTGAACTTACAAATTCAGCCAAAATGATTAAACAAATTATAATAAAAAATCGGTGTGTACAGAGTGTCTGATTGACTAAAACAGCAGCTCATTATGCTGTCGGCCCCTGAGACTGCCCTCCAGATGCACACTGGGAGTAGAAGTCAGCAGAACCAGGGGTGAGATGAGATCACTGCAGCCTGTAGTAATTTCACAGTTCATTGATGGTCAAATTCAAATTTGATAAATTAAACCCAAACTAGCTGTCCACTTTTTTTGTTCCAGTAATCAAATATTATGCTCATTAATAACAAGCTAATTGTTTCATTTAGAATAATAAGTTATATACAAATCTATATTTAGCCTGTTTCCTTCACTACAACTTTCATTGGGGCTCTTGACTTTGAGAATCTTGAGTCATGTAAGTTTAACATAAGGTCTCCTATATCCCATACTACTACTACTACTTATACTACTACTTCTAATAAATGTAATAAAATACCACACATTTTGAAGATGTATTCATTGTTGAGACCTTAATGATAACAGCTCTTGTCAAACAAATATGGGAATGTGCTTTTATTAAATAAAGAATAAATTACAATAATGACAAAGACATTAATTTATAAATAAGTCAATACAACACTGAACATGATATATCAATGTATCACAGCAACTTTAAGAAAAGTGGTTATTAAATAAATGGACATAGTGACGTTCGACTGATTTAAAGTAATTAGTGATATGAGGCTTGTGTGCTGTCAGTTCAGTTACAAGAGTTAAGACAGCAGAGTTTTTACCTCATGAAATAGCAATTTAATGTACACATCACACATTCAGAATTGCAGTGATGTGTGAACTGATTGGCTTCAAGCAATCAGGCAATATGGACAAGCATGCACACAAACATTGTTTCAAATTTCTGCTTGAAACCTTTGACTGCACTAAATTCACAGACGATTCTAAGTGTGTTGCCAATGTTACATTTCATATCAAAACCACACAAATGGATATGAGTGTATAAAATGATGATTCAACTTAAAAAAAAAAAGATTGATAGATATTGAAAGATTGAATTACTTGTAGTTTTGGCATATTTGTGCTCTAGAGTTTAAATATTTCTGAGCAAAACTTGGTGAACATGTTTACAATATAATAAATCAAATTGATTTGGAATAATTACACCAACACTTTAAGTGCATACCACTGGTGTAATATCATTAAATATCATTCTTGTAAACCTGATCTGAAGATATATATTACTATTCCCTGACAGCAGTGGAGGACCCAAACTCTGTAAACTTCATCAGAAAATAACACTGGACTGTGTAAAAATGTATCTTAAAATCCTAGCAGTCGGAATGTCTGAGGACACAAAGTATTTCTTGTTCTACTGAGTAGCTGCTTATACATGGGAGAGTGCTGCCACCAAGTGGTAAACAATATTGCTTTTATTTTAAAAAGGCATTAAAGGTGGAGTCCGTGATTTTAATCCAATAGACTTTTTGTCAAATTCAGCAATTATCTCCTCACGGTCCGCTAGTTGTCTCCTCTATGTGTGCGCTGAAAAACACAGTCCTGGCTCTTTAAATGGGAAACAAACAGAACAAGGGAACGGCCATGGTTGTTTAAAGAGAAAGTCAGTAGGAGAAAAAAGGGGCACTAAAAAGGAGCACTGACAGGAGGGGTGTATTTCTTTAGGAGTCCAAATATTAACAATATTTGTCCAGGATCGCTGACTCCACCTTTAACACAAATATTGGTCACCACATCAAAGTTCCATATATTCGCAAAAAACTTTGCACAAGACATCAAACAGAAAATAAAAATTCAAAAAATAAATTTTCTGTTCACCTATCATCAGGTATACTAAGTACACCATTGGTCCTATTTCTTTTGGGTCAGAAAAAAATCCTTTCATGAAAGACCAGTGGGTATAATGAGGTGGAAAATGCATTACATTGACAGAGCCTTACAAAAAACATGAACAAAGGTAGTGTTTTTTTCTTGAAAGAAATAAAATTGGGTGCACGTTGTCCATTTAGCTGTCAATATAGTTTACAAAGTCAATCTGAATCCAGAAAAAAGAGGAATATTTATTAAAACGACTGACGTGTTTCATACTTTGCAAGAGCCTACACAACTAATGCAAGTAAGCCTAAATGCACTGGAGCACATTTCTTTCCTCTATACCCACTGTGGTGTAACAAAGCATGCTGAGCTGTATCATCATAACGTTTTCAGTTTGTGTGCACTATTATGGTGAACCATGTAGTACTGCAGTATGTACAGTCATGCACCTTGTAGGCTATTTAATTAAACACAATTACTAACACACTGCTGCCCACGGAATTGCATTTCATATGTGACTGATGTTTTCTCTCATTATATTATGCAGGTTTATGCAAGCACATGGGAAAATGGAAAATCAAACATAAATAGCGCAAGGGAACATTGGAGTAATTTCAGTTGTTTTCTTCGTGAGGGTGGGTATTAAAGAAGACAGCACAGCGTGTACTGTTTGTTAAGCCCCCTCTGACAGGAAAGCCACAGGGATTCTTTCTTTAAATGAATAGCTGCTGCTGAGAATTGTAAGAAAGCAATTTGTACAGATTTAACTGCAGAACTGTCTCGTGCATCACTACTGTGCAGAAATTATGATTTCAATATTTTGAGCAAATTCTTTCATCAGTTGCAACACATCACAAAAAGCCTCTTCAACACATAATAATGTGGCACTTTCTAATCTTACACTACCCGTTTCATGATAAATGACAAGGCATTGGCAGTTGATCAAGAGAAAATTGTTAATTTTATAATGGCACTAAGTTATGTTTGTGACTTCCCTTTCATCCAAATATTCATAGGAGTGGCTTTAAAATGAATCCAGAGGAGTTTGATATGTGTTTGTGGGAAAGAATATGTAGAATATTAAAATGTTTTCCAAGCATGCAACGATCCCGTGGTGACAATGATAATAATATTTCATAGATTAATCCATCAGCTTCATTGCACTGTTTTGTTTGTATTCTCACTCGGACTGAACTGACTACAGGTTGCTTTCTTGGGTGTCGTTGGAGGATATGGGGTGGAGACCCCCATTCTCGTTCAGTCTCTTGGCACGATAAGTTTCATAGTGAATGTTGTGAGTGACCTCTTTCAAATCCTGGAGGTGAGACCTGAAAAAGAGAGGTACAGGTACACAGAGGGGACATGTTACAAGTTATGTACTTGTCTATTTGACAGGGAGGTAACAGCATTATTGTGTACGTTTTAGTGATTGTTATCTTTAGGTTTAATGCAGCAGTAAAATCTTGCCAACTGCAAAAGCATTATTGAACCCAGGAAGCAATCAGAATCAATGGGATTTGCCACAGAGTAACATTTAAAATGATACCCTTACGAGCAAAGAATTATACAGAATGTATACAATTCAAAATGCTTATTATGGGTTTATTATGCTTGTTTTTACAACATTATGTTTCATAACTGAAACTATTAGTCAATTAGTTTATCGTCAGAAAAAGCAATCTATTTTGGTCGTTGATTAATCATTTGAGTCATTTGTTTCGGCAGAAATGCCCAAACAAATCCTGGTTCCAGCCTCTCAAATGTGAATATTTGCTGGTTTTCTTAGCCTTCTGTGGTAGTAAACTGAATATCAATAAATAATAATAATAATATTCAGTTTAAAGACAACAATTGTGATTTTTAACAATTTTCTGACATTTTATATACCAAATAACTATAAATATCGATAAATCAAGAAAATAATCAGCAAAATATTCCATAATGAAAATAATCATTAGCTGCAGCCCTAGTTTGGGGTCCCCTGCTGGAGCTGCTCCCCCTGCGACCCATTACGGATAAGTGGACGAAGATGGATGGATGCAGCCCTATTTTTTAGTTTTTTATTCCCACAATTCATGTTTTTGAATACTATGACGCAAAGAAAGTTTCCTAATATGGGATATCCCATGTCTCTAATGGATCCTCAAGTCCAGTTTATTGCATTGAGTTTGATTTTAAGAGTATTTTACCTGATCAGGAAATCTCTCAGCTGAGCAAACTCACAATGGTTGGGGTTTTCAACTGCAACAAAACATTGCATAGAATCAATTTTCATATCTAGTCATTTACACTATCAATATTATTTCTATATGACTGTAAATGTTACTTATAAAGAAAGGCCATATAACCCACCTTCTATGATGCCCCACGCTGTCTTCCTCCCCAGAACTCGTTTTCCATTTACTTGATATTCTTGTCGCTACCCACAACAGCAAAGGGCATCGCCTCCTATGGACAGAGACATTTCAACACGGTTTAGTGTACCGAAGAGAGCTGCACAAGGTTTATGAGATAAAACAAATACACGTCACGCCCCAGTGCCCTGACATTCTGTTTGGATGAGCCAGTGCATGAGTCTATAAAAGAGAGAGTGGGTCAAGCTGGGTGTAAAGTAAGGATGGGGAAGACTCATTGGACAAATGTGTGTTAAAGAAAGAACAGAACCACTTACTCTGATCTTGTCATTGTCGCTCTTGTCCTCCATGTCCTCATCAAACTCTTTCTGTGGGTAAAACTCAATCCCACCCATCTCCAGCTCCTTCCTTACCTACAGCACAAAACAAAGCCAGGGAAGAACACAAATCTGTGAAACAACTTCATCTGAGCACTGTTTCAAATCACTTGTGTCCCCACACTCTGGAAAAGATATTTATAAATAATCCGATAAGCCGACATCGGCAAATAGTCTTTACATACACACATTACATAAACATTTTTGGAGTATCTTTGGCAACTTGGGGGCAGTAACAACATGTTGTACACACAACATTGACATCACCTTATAAAGCTGATTTACCAAAGTTGTTGGCAAACAGCTGCTTATTCACACATCCAGCAGACAGAAAACAACATTAGCATTTATTTGTGATTTGTATGTTCTGGTTGCCTAATGAATGTAATATTTACTCTGCTTTTAGCTCTGTTTTTGGTCTCTACCAGTAACTCTTGAGAGAAATATCTGGCTCTTTAGCTGCTAAATGCTCCACTCTGTTCACCAGCTGGTCGCTGACTTCATCTTACTGCTGCTTGGTGCTGAGCAGGTGGTGTACAGCGGGTTGTTAGAGCTTTCTCACTGAAAACAGCTGCCTGCTGTGGCCAAAAATGATGCTATGAGAGCGAAGCAAAAAACTGCAGGACGTAAAAGCAAAAATTTAGTTAAAAGATGCTATAATGCTCCATAGAAATGAGTAGAACTGCAGAGTTGGGTGATAATTCTCTGTGTATTATTATGTGTAATAATGTAGGTGACGTTTGTAGTGACAAACATTACAAAGGTCACCTTTCATATTACACATAGTCGTTTAACCCAATGTAAATAAAATACATTGAATAAAAATACATAAAATATTGATTAGAGCAGCTTTACAGGCTAAAACATGTAATGAGCAGGACGTTTTGAAGATGAAAAATAACCATACAATGTAAAATAAAAAAAATAACTCAAACATATTTTTGGCATTTCTTGATAAGTATTGATGTTGACATGTATAAATGGATACCTTTATCAATACAATATTGGAAAAATAAGCTAATATTGGCTAATATATAGGCTTTGCTGGCCAATTTATCATATAGCTTCAGTGGCATCATCATTGGTAAACACGTACCCGCTGTTTGAAATCCTGTCTCTCTTCAATGGTCATTGTGTCTGCCTTTGCAATGACAGGAATAATGTTGACCGAGTGACTCAAGCGCTTCATGAACTCGATGTCTAGTGGTCGAAGACTGGGACAGAGAAACAGACAGACACAGAACAGAAAGGACAGAAAAGGAAAGTGAGTAAGTCGGTAGATTTAGATGCTGTGATTCTCTCAGAATGCACGCATGCGTCAGTGAAAAGAGAATCAAAATAACAAATAGTAAAAAGGGGCACAAAGATTTTATTAGTCATATTTCATACTTCTCATTACATTTCCCTAGTTTTGTAGCAATTAAAAAAGACTTAACAGTGTGGAAACTGTTTAAAGAAATGGGCTTGTCAATAGACACAGGTTGTGTGCCAGTTCTTATTTGCCTGCACACAAAACATTCTGTCCGTCTCAATTACCCTGGCTAAGAAAGATACACTGGCTGTATTACACAAAGACTGTATCCATTTATTCACTAAAGAGCAATTTCACAGCTGCCAGCATTAGCCAATTGTGAGGTGTTTAGGGGAGAGAATGTTGTTTCAATACAAAGAAGCTCTCTTGATTTAAGGCTTAGTTCATCTGAAATTAATTATTTTCCCCGTAGGGAGTTGGGTTGGGAACCGGAGGGTCGCTGGTTCAAGTACGGAGTGTGGATTGGTGAGAGATGCACTTGGTGAGATATGCCCAACCACTCAGGGCACTGGCAGCCCACTCACTAGTAGTGATTACTAACAAAACAGAGTGTAAATTGTAATTACCCCACTGGGAATCAATAAACAGTATACATTAAAAAAAAAAAAAAAATTATGTATGCTGCTCTCTTTGCCAACAAATTACTAAAAACATGTTTTAGATCAGATACGTGACTTTACTAATCTCTGGTGCTGACAGAGTTTAACTCACGAGTGTCCAGTTGGGGTGATAAAATATAGACAGCAGTGAACCCTGGTGTCAGGGATGCGCTTCTTTCTAGTGATGTTGACCTCCTCCTTTAGGAACTTCTCATACTGCTCATTGATGTACTTGGAAATGGGGTCCCAGCTGTATGGCAGAGAGGGGCAGTTTGAGAGTAAAAGTTACTTGGGCAAGAAAAAAGAGAAGGAGAAGAAAAAGACTTCACTTGAGTAGAACATTTTCACTAAGGTTTCAGGGAACAAAAATGTTGCTTTTGGTAAGGTGACAAGTAAAAGACAGTTATTGGTAAGCTATGCAATAATGATGACATTTATGGGGCTTGATGCAGGGAAACCCACCAGTTGTCATTATTAATTAGGTCTCCAAAGCCTGGAGTGTCAACGACTGTCAGCTTCATCTTCACACCACCCTCCTCAAGGACTGTAAGAAACATAAACCACAGTGTTGCTTTGTATTTGGAAAAACAATCTATATTATAGATTATCCGAATATTGAACATATTGTCCACATGTTTATGTTTGGAATAAACAGAAAAACAGCTAGAAACACAGCAAGCAAAGTATGAATGATCTGATTGAAATATTTGTAACACGTCTGCGGTGTCTCATTTGTCCCTTTCTGGCAAGAGCATTATAACGTTAGGTCACTGTCAACCACAGGCGATGTATGTGCACTGTTTCCCTGTTGCTGGAAAAAATCATCAAGGATATAGACGAGTTGAGTCACTTCTTCAGTCCCAGATGCCATAATAAGCACAGTACTGAATGCTACATACTGAAGAGTCCCCAAGTGATTTCATAAACAGCATGCAGAGCTTTCTATTTGATACTAACACTGGGGGAGGGGCGCCAAAGTCGTATTATCAAATACTACACATAGTAGCTTTGCATAGGAGTAATCTGTTCTGTATTCTAGCCAATGAGGACTATTTTTAAACTTAAATCATGGCCGATTCTTTCTGTTCAGTTTGGTTCAGCAGAAAGCTTTTGTATTGTGGAAGAATATCACAAAGTGAATGTTTTATGAGAGGAACTCAGCAATGCGTAAAACAAGCCTGATTCCTCACTCTACGACATTGTCAGCAAACCACAATTTGAGCCAGATTTACCTCTTTGTTTCAGTTGTCAGCAGGGGTCGTTGATTGTTACCATGGAAACACAGCTCTCAGTTCAGAGACTATGTGGTGTTATGGTAACAAACGTTTTAAGCTTTAAGTAAGAAAGCCTAAATAACATCCTCTCTTTGTGAAAGAGATATTAGCAGCACTGAGATGTCCTATTATAATTTCAATGTGACAGACACACATAGACTGGCTGGATGAGGTTATGTGAGACAAAAGAGACCATTACAAAAGTCTCAGTCTGTCAATTACTCAGTCTGTCAAATAAAAGTCAAATGAAAATGAAAAAAAGTTGTGATGCAGCTCTGTATGTGAGTAAATATTATCTGGGCTGAAGATCAACAAGTCTGTCCACAGGCCCTGACAGAAAAACACTTTCAAAATCATCACAGTTACAGTTACATTACTCCTAGGATTGATGTATTTGTGTCAAGTGAAAGCTGTCAGCGATCCAGTCGGAATCTGTAGGCCCAAGAACAAGCTGTACTTGCCGATGACTAAACAACATTTGTCATGACGTAGTGAAAGTCTTAGTTGTGTTTCTTACTGGCACTTTGCCTCCCTGCCTTAAAGTGCCCATATTATGCTCCTTTTCAGATTCATAATTGTATTTTGAGGTTGTACCAGAAAAGGATTACATGGTTTCATTTTCAAAAAACACCATATTTTTGTTGTACTGCACATTGCTGCAGATCCTCTTTTCACCCTGTGTGTTTAGGTCTCTGTTTTAGCTACAGAGTGAGACATCTCACTTCTTTACTATTTGTTGGGAGTCGCACATTCGCAGTAGCTAGGTGAGGATCACATCAGCTAGATAACTTTCTCCAACTTTGGTCAGTTCAAGGCAGGATTACAGGGCGCAGTTATTTTGTAGATTATGGTGAACTTGTGCGTGTTGTAGCAGTGTTTTACCATTGAGAACAAGCTAGCATGCTAATGCTAGCATTCTAAGGTTAGCACCTCGTGTCAGCTAGTTTTGTAGAAAGCTGTTGAGATTTTGAACAGCTCACCAGGAGACTGAAGACTTTTTCATAATACATGCACTTTAACCTTTTTCAATATGGTTGCCTGTTGTGACTGACCACCTTAAAACAAACCCTGCTTTGAACTTTGAATGTTTGAATTTACGCTAGCACATTGACACCACAGACTGTATATAAATATGGACGACACGTCTCCACTTCCTTCCACTGTACAAAAATGAAACCAAAATATCTGCCACTTCTGCTGCCATTGTGTACATTTGGAGCCAGAGTCTGCGCAGTAGTGATCGGGCGGAGGAGCCGTGGTATTGAAGTCCCACCCGTACCACTTGGTATGGCAGTTGCACTGCCCTCAACCATAGGGTTTGACAAAGAATGGTTAAAACTGCAAAGCACATCACTAGGACAGAGCTGCCATCCATGGCGGACCTCTACACCCATTGGTGTAGGAAGAAGGCCCAGATCCTTGAACAACAATCTGTTGTCTGCCAGTGATCTGTCCATCAAATTTCTGTTTAATCCATTTATTCATAGTTTGATATTTTGCAAACAGACAGAACGCTCACAACCTTCTTCCTATTTTGTTGGTAGAGCCAACTGCTCCAAATAGACACAGATCAGGCAGTTAAAAAAAAAAAAAATCATATCTAGTATAATTATTCCAAAGCAATGTACCTGGAAGGAACATTCATTCTCAGTAAATGGACACAGCATACAAATCATCAAAACCTCTCACACAAAGTACCAGCAGAAGAAACAGAAGGTGGCCAGAGCATTTGTAGCTCAACTAAAATAAATGGCAAGCTCCCTTGGCAGCTACCAGGGTGCACTAATAGACTGTAAGTAGGCTATGTGGGACTTTTAAGAACGCGGCCACAGATTGTTAATTTTCTCTGTCAAATGGAAATTCTGCTATAAATGTCTGGCTCTAAAAAAGAACAGAAACTCCATCCCTGTACTCACCATGAGACACCGCTTTGATGTCTACAGTTTTGGGGATCTTCTCATCACGGGCCCATCCTGCGCTCCTCCTGCTCACCTGGGACTTGAATAGGGTGTTCACCAGAGTTGACTTTCCGAGACCGCTGTGACCTAAGACGGAAAAAAAATTACGGACAAGGCCATAGAGCAGGGAACAATTATAGAAAAAGCGAGACGGAGAGCGACTAGGTAAGAAGGAAAAAAAAAGTTTGCTTTGCTTTTCTCCAAGAAAAGACCTCTTTGTCTAGGAGAAAAGTATTCTCCTAGACAAAGAATACAAATATTCTTTCACAACTTTACACAGATATTCATCTTTTACCTAATTCTCTAACTTACCAACAACCATGATATTAAAGTCAAAGCCCGTTTTCATGGTTTTCTTCCTCATCTGCTCAATGATAGTGTCGATACCAATGTACCCCAGCAAAGTGGATCCACCGCTGGAGCTGTTGGAGCCTCCGTGACCATGACCTCCATTGTGCGCTGCAGTGTGACCTCCAACGTGGCCCGCACCGTGGCCCACACCATGACCAACATTATGACCCACACTATGACCGTGACTCCCAATGGGAACTGGAATGGCACTTGGAGGAACTGAAACGCCACCTCCTCCCCCAATGCCGGGGCCCTGGGGTGGGAAGGGGTTGGAGGGTGATGGAGCCCCCACATTGGGGGGCTTGGCAGGGACGACTGGTTTGGGTCTCACTTCTGGAGGAACTATGTCTGACATGTCTGCAGAAGAAAAGGAAAATACTATTTTCATCAACAGAACTGCCACATTAGGAAGTAGGCTAGAAGAGCATGCTGAGGCCTCTCCTCCTTTAAAATTGTTCTATAGTGAAGATGGGTTGTTACAATGGTTTTAAAGGGTTAGTTCACCCAAATTAACTAAAATGAAAACTAAAAAATATATTATTTTTGTCATGTAGGCCTACATCTAGCCATGCAGAGAGTTTTGGTTTGAAGACATCAGTCTTCAGAGTAATGGGGACATTGTGAAACAAGATGTTGCTGTTGAACCTTATCATTATAATCATTATATTATAAAATTCTGCATTTCCAATATCATTGAGGGCCATCAACCAAATTTCTAAAGCCACAGAAATCTCTAGTGTATGATAGTGTGTCTAGTGTAAGCCAGGTATTGGATTGGTACTCAGACAGCGAGAACAATACAGGCCGGGACGATATATCAGCTGATATTAGCTTATTGCAGACAAGTATCAGTGTAGATGTTGGCTGATAAAAGCTAATTGCAGTACAGAAATGCAAAAGATACATTTAAAGTTATTTGAGAAACAGTATCATCATACTTACTTAGTTTGTCCACCAGAGAGCAAGTTTATTTTTTACAGATGCAAAATGTTCCGCTAACGACATATCTTGGTGCTCACAATTTATAAACTGACACTCTTAATGATACAAATACAATTCTTGAATAAATTGGGATCAACTTTGGAAAACAGTTTCTGCATAATGTGCAATTAATACAGACTACAGGTTACAGTATTCATTGTTGTTGAATGTGTCACTATGCCGTTTGGTACTTTTTGTTTTATATTTCTGTATGTCCATCAAATGTAAAAGAGTAAATATAAATAAATAAGGTCATTGGTCGACTCAAATTTGAATGTTTTCCAGTTTTCTCACTCTAAGTCTACTGTGATAGTAAACTGAATTGGTCAGACAATCTAGACTTTAGAGGTGTAGGATGTTACAGTGGACTCTGACATTTGGTATTTTAGACCAAATGACTATAATAATTGATAATGAAACCCCAATTGAAACTATATTCACCATTACATTATTGTATCAGGGTGGATAAATCTCAGAAATGGATACTATGCCAATTTAGTATCCATTTCTGAGATTTATCCATGGCTTGACACCACTACAGGTAAGATAGAAAACAGTGTCTTTTTTGTGAACAGCAAACAGTGCAGGCAGATGGTAACAGTAATAGTTACCTCATCCCTGCAGGATGTACACATGGATCAACCTGATGTCATGCTTTAAGTCTTTGCATCGGCAATGTTAGATACAGATGATACAGGTCAGTGAGGAAGTGGCTGTCACTGTGATTCATGCAGCCCATCTCCCCCTCTCTGCTTGCCCTCCTGCTCTATTCTTTGTGAGCTAAATGCCGCAGGCAAATCACACTTGAAACACTAAAGCATGCAAGCTGTTATTCTTGCACTGTTTGTTCTGGGTGGACGTGTAAATAACGTTAAGGGCACTCACTACAAGACTCCATATTTAACTAACCATTTTGTATCTTTTTACAACACACGAGGTAAGCTTCATCACAGCCTGTCGAGCTCCATTGTCTCTCTCCAGTCATGCTGGTAAATAACGTTAACGTTACCAGCTAGCGGCGGTTCCATGTTAGCTGCTAGCTACAGTCCGCTGATGTATGTGAGTCACACTTACCGATTCCCGTTCAATTGACCCGAAAATCTGCTTTCAGTTGACTGACCAATCAATCGTGCCCAATAACAAATGATGTATATCCAAACAGAGTCAACAAGATGAGAGCGGTCATGTGAATAGTCTGGGTACCTTTCCTTCCCTCCAGCCCTGAGCCCCCCTTTTCCGTTACTAAGGCGACAAGAGGAGAGGGAGTGGGGAGATGCAGCGCGCATGCGCACTATAACTACCAATTTGGAACAGTCTCGTGTCTGTCAGTGATGCATGCAGACTATTTCTAGGGAACATTTTAGATTACATTCCTATTGGACAAAGTTATATGGTGAAAGAAGCCAGATCCACATACACTTAAGTAAAATGACCATTGTATAATAACAATACACCCTACAAGTATTGGTTCTGTTTTACTAAAGTTAAAGTGTAGAAGTATTATGAGCAGAATGTACTTAAACTATCAAAATGGATCGTGTATGCAGAATGGGCCCTGTCACTGTTAAATTATTAGATGAGTATGAGCCTATTTATGTATCACCTAAATTTTGATGACTTTAGATTTCGAAATAGACCATATCTATAGAATCATACTGTATTTTGCATAAAATTGTACTTTGTAATGACTAGTATTTATGAATGCTAGATAAATGTAGTGGAGTAAAAAGTACAACATTTTCCTCTGAAATGTACTGGAGTTGAAGTGGCAAAAAATAGAAAAACTACAGTAAAATACAAGTACCTTAAAAACGTGAACTAATGCATTAACATGTAAGAAGACACTGGTGAGTAGTTTGATTTATAACAAACCATATTTTACAAACTCATCATGTTTTTCATTTAAAATCGTAATCTGCTCAATAAGTGTCAAACTAATATAGTGTGACAATCTACCTTGTTTGACTACAGAACCGATGGACATACAGTATGCAACCTTTGTTTAATCCAGGCTATATCCTGTGATAGTACTACAAAATGTACAGGGTTGACTTCACTACACCACACTACTCACAATTTATCTCTGGGTTGCTCTCCTGTCGTCCTTCTTTAGCTTTCCTTTCTGCATGTTTTGGCTGTTTGTTTGTCTCTGTAGAGGGCTCTGTTGCAGGGTTAGGATTTGATAGAGTCTTCTAACCAACGTTGTAGTGTCTCTCTTCAGCATGTCTGTTGCTCTACTGATAAGGAGCAATGTCTTAATTCCTTCTACTGTCCTCTTTGACAACCCCTCTACCCCCCCACCCACCCCTCTGACCCCCTTAGATATAAAATTAATGGACTCTAAAAACATTTAAAACAAGAGATGAAAGAGTCTTTGCCAAGTGTAATTTAAGGGATTTGTTGACTTTGGTCAGATAAAGTCTTTCAAGTGGTTTGGATAGCTCTGTACTCACCTACGTACACTGACCCCGGGTAATACATGGTGACGTAATACGGGTCATCTGGCTCCTCCATGATAAATGCTCTGTCTGCTGGAGAGTAAATTGTTTTTTGTAGTGGAGGGAAAGCTGTTGTTGTTGTTTTGTCTGGTCTCTGGTGCATTCTGTGCTGTGGCTGATGTGATGGCAGGTCAAAGGCCCCCATTGAACTGATGACAAAACTGTTTGTGTTGAATGGGCAGTATTTCTCTGAGGGATATTGTGGTAGCTTTGCAGGCACCCCAGGATGGTCAGATGGTTCAAAAATATCTATTTGATTCAGTCCTGTGTCACTGAGGTTTACCTCTTTGAGGCTTTTATTTGGTTTGGGATCAATATGATGTTTGTGTGAGAAAATATCAGGTTTTGAAAGGGTTGTTTTTGATGTGTCGCACTCAACAGAAGCAGGTCGGAAGGCCTCCTGTGTCTGAGGTGCCTCCAGACATGTCTTAAATTGATTTAATCTGTATGCACACTGAAGAGACTCCGTTTCATGATCAATGTCTCTTGACTGACAGCTGTAATCCTTTGAAACACAGTCGGACTGAGCTACTGGGGCCAGGGCCTTAGACCACAATCTCTGTTTCTGAGGAGACTTGATGTTTTGAAACACACTGGTTTGTTGAGAGAGTTTAGATGAATTTCCTGTAATTGTCTGCATGTTGTTTTCTTCAGGTCTCCTGAGATTGGATTGAAATGTTGTATCCACTTTTGTGTCATTGTTGAAGTCAAATTGTCTTCTCCTGGTCTTAATATCGGGTGAGTGATTCAAGATACGCTCTGTGGAAAACAACATTTTGGGAGTTGTTGGGGAAGCTGGACTTCTCTCATAATACATTTGTTTATATGAGTTGTCATTGGAGGTGTATTTTCTCCTCTGAGGGTAGTCTATACGCTGCCTGTGAAGGTTTGGGCTTGACTGAGTAGCCAGTACATCAAACACTGATTGAGACTCTCCCTGAACAACTTTAGCAAA
Organism: Etheostoma perlongum; assembly: GCA_026937815.1. NCBI lineage: Eukaryota > Metazoa > Chordata > Actinopteri > Perciformes > Percidae > Etheostoma > Etheostoma perlongum. The sequence goes on from CM049372.1 coordinate 18,811,350, forward strand.
ATGAATCCCTTCAGACTCTGAGAGAGACATTTGTGTACCTGTCGCTCCACTTGGCAGAAATCCCTTTTGCTGTTTTATGTTTGACGTTGGTTTAGGGATTGAAATAATGTTTATATTCCTAGGTGGAGGCTCTGGTTTATCTTTTGCAATATATTCTCTTTTACTTAAACCAACTGTGCCTTCCAAAAAGCAGGAGTTTTGAGACGCGGCTGCTTGTCTCTGGGACTCAGAGTAAGTCTGATGTCGAGACATGGGACAATCTCTCCTCAACCCAGGATGAGTGAAATCCAGTAAAGCTTCTTGGTCAAGAATGTCATGTTTTTCCTCATTTGAAGACATCTGTTTAATGGACTTATGCGCAACTTTAGTATTCAATATGGTTATCGATCTAGCACGTCTTTCTTTAGCAACAGGAGAAGGCTGCTTGCCTCCTCGGCTATCCAAATGTATGCCTTGGCACAGGGAAGTAGGAGATGGACTCAGTCTGGGTGTTGGGACAGTCAGAGTCGGAGATACGCTCGGCTTTGGCTGAGGCTGGAGCAATAATGGAGAAAGGATCACTGAACTGAGAGGAGGGGAGATGAGGAGAATCCTTTGGCTGTGGTTTCAGAGTGGGAGAGGAATTTGGTTTTGAAGCAAGAAAGATTGAGATGCTAGGCTTTGCAGAGAGAGTAAGAGTGCTGTATGTTTTGGGCTTGGTTCTTGGGAGGGTTGAAGGTCTTTCTCCGAGTCTTCTCTGTGTATGCTGACATGATTTACTCCAAGAAGGCTGACTGGATGGCTTGGAGGAAACAATTGGGAGGAAAGACCTGCAGCCAAAAGAAGGAAGAAAAAGTGTAAACTACAAAATAAATTCATCATAACATTTACGATATTATCACATCATGAAACTGATAAAAGAATACAAGCTACAGCTTTGTTTACCTGCCAGTGTTTGACTGTCTACTGTTGTGTTTTTCACAGATCAGTCCCTTCTTATCAAATGATGGGATTTGAATGGCTTTCTTTTTGATGACAGGAGAAGAGAGGGACAGAGGAGGAGACAAACAGACTGATGAATGTTCGTGTGTCTGCCTGGATGATGCAGATACTTGAGGGATCAAAGGTGCCAGATGGTCATAAACACTCATTCTGTTGTAAGTTGTGAAAAAAGAGATGAAAAGAAAGAATTATTCAATTGATTGGATTATTTATGTTTCAATTCAAAACGTTTAAATCTTACTTGAGTTAAAGCACAGAAATATCTGCAAGTGCTAACAGTATAGCAATAAAGCCCCCTGTGAGTTATATTACTATTTTTAAGATCATGGTATAGTATGGTTTGATTGTTAAAACTAATGCAATAATATGTAGGTTGCATTTTACTGCCATTTAGGTGAAGTTTTAACCACAACAATGCACCATATTCTATAAATTAATTAAAAGAAATTCTACATAAAATTTCAATCTGCAAAGTAGCAAGCAACCATAGCTGTAAAATAAATGTAGTGGAGTAGAAGTATAAAGTAGCATAACATGGAAGCTCAAAATTGTTTAAGTACAGCACTTAGAAATATTACCAAGTTACTTTCATACACTGCAAATCTGAAACAAAATGACAGCTAACTATAACACTATAAATCCCACTACATGACAAATCGTAGCACTGAAAAATGCAACTTTTAAGGAAAACAAACACTAACCTGCTGTCTGCAGCAATATCTCTGTTGTTGACACACTGAGTGAGTAAATAAGTCACAGAGTGAGAGACGGGGAACTAAGTAGGAAGTGTTGGGCACAGAAGTGCCATTCTCTCCATTCCTTGATACTGAAGCTGCTCTGTTTCACTCCCACTCTGGTCTCTCATTTTTGTTTAGTTCATGGGACGTCTGTGAAGTCTGAATGTGGTCTTACTGTGTCTACTTACAGTACAGATCCTTCACTTTATCAGAAAAATGTATTTAAAGTATCAAAAGTAAAATATACTGGGCCCCTGATATTATATATGCATCAAGCAGGTTGAGGTTGTTTTTCAACCTTATATATATATATACAGTGGGTAGTGAAAGTATTCAGACCCCTTTAAATTTTTTCACTCTTTGTTTCATTGCAGCCTTTTTCCAAAATCAAAAAGTTCATTTTATTTCTCAGTAATGTACACTCAGCAACCCATCTTGACAGAAAAAAAACAGAAATTTAGAAATTTTTGCATATTTATTAAAAAAAAAAACTGAAATTCACATGGTCATAAGTATTCAGACCCTTTGTTCATTTAGTAGAAGCACCCTTTTGATCTAATACAGCCATGAGTCGTTTTGGGAAAATGCAACAAGTTTCTCACATCTGGATTTGGGTATCTACTCTGCCATTCCTCCTTGCAGATCCCTCCAGTTCTGTCAGGTTGGATGGTAAAAATGGACAGTCATTTCAGGTCTCTCCAGAGATGCTCAATTGGGTTTAAGTCAGGGCTAAAATTCAAGAACAGCCACTGGAAGCCACTCCTTCGTTATTTTAGCGGTGTGCTTAGGGTCATTGTCTTGTTGGAAGGTAAACCTTCGGCCCAGTCAGGTCCAGAGCACTCTGGAAAAGGTTTTTCCAGGATATCCCTGTACTTGGCCGCATTCATCTTTCCCTCGATTGCAACCAGTCGTCCTGTCCCTGCAGCTGAAAAACACCCCACAGCATGATGCTGCCACCACCATGCTTCACTGTTGAGACTGTATTGGACAGGTGATGAGCAGTGCCAGGTTTTCTCCACACATACCGCTTAGAATTAAGGCCAAAAGTTCTATCTTGGTCTCATCAGACCAGAGGATTTTTATTTATCACCATCTTGGAGTCCTTCAGGTGTTTTTTCAAAATGCGGGCTTTCATGTGTCTTGGAGGTCCCCTCGGGCCACTCTGCCATAAAACTGGTGGATTGCTGCAGTGATGGTTGACTTGCACAACTTTCTCCCATCTCCCGACTGCATCTCTGGAGCTTAGCCATTGACCATTGGGTTCTTCTTTGCCTCTCTCACCAAGGCTCTTCTCCCCGATAACTGCCAGTTTGGCCGGACGGCCAGCTCTAGGAAGGGTTTGGTCGTCCCAAACGTCTTCCATTTGAGGATTATGGAGGCCACTGTGCTTTTTTGCAGCAGAAATTTTTTTTTTAACCTTGACCAGATCTGTGCCTTGCCACAATTCTGTCTCTGAGCTCTTCAGGCAGTTCCTTTGACCTCATGATTGTCATTTGCTCTGACATGCACTGTGAGCTGTAAGGTCTTATATAGACAGTGTGTGGCTTTCCTAATCAAGTCCAATCAGTATAATCAAACACAGCTGGACTCCAATGAAGGTGTAGAACCATCTCAAGGATGAAGAAGAAATAGACAGCACCTGAGTTACATATGAGGGTCACGGCAAAGGGTCTGAATACATATGACCATGTGATATTTCAGTTTTTGTTTTTTTAAATTGCAAAAATTTCTAAATTTCTGTTTTTTTCTGTCAATATGGGTTTTACATTACTGAGAAATAAAATGAACATTTTTGATTTTTGGAAAAAAGGCTGCAATGAAACAAAGAGTGAAAAATTTAAAGGGGTTTGAATACTTTCCGTACCCACTGTATATAGTTCAGTCTAATGATTCTCAAAATAGTGGTTGGGTCCCCTCCAAAGGATCACAAGATAAATCTGAGGAGTCTTGAAATGATTATAGGGGAATCAAAGAAAAAAAGTTCTGCCATACAAGTTTGTATTATTTTTTGTAAATTATACTTTTTTTGTGAAATATTGGACACTTTTCCTTCCTTGAGAACATGAAAAATTCAAAGGAGAAATGTCTATTAGGTCAAACTGCAAGCAACTTTTGTTGAGTTTTTTTTATTGTTTTAAATAAGCTGATATGTTTTAATGTAAAATCTTAATTTAAAAAGTGAATTTAGCAGTCAGATAATTGTAGTGAAGTATAAAGTAGCATAAAAAAGAAATACCCAGGTTAAGTACAAGTACCATAAAGTTGTACCAAGGTACAGTACTTGAGTAAATATACTTAGTTTCTTCCCACCACCGATGCAGATAGACTACATAAATCTTAAATATGATCAACTTCATAATAACATGCAGATTAAATCCAAAGAATTGAGGATTAAATAACTTTATTTTGTATGAACTAAGGAAGCATATGATCATCAAAAGAGGGTTGTTACACACCCACAGTTTCCTCACCATGCAGTCAAGTAAAAACAATGAAAACAAAAAATATACACTTTGAGCATTACCAAATACTAGTTTCCAGTAATCTTGGTTCATCTAGGATAATTTTGGCATCTTGAGTAAATTGTGTTGCATTTATTCAGTACATATTATTTGAATACAGTCACTACTAACACCATTTTGGCACAATGGCACAAACAATCCTCATGCTTCTCAGCAGCTGCCGTGCAGACATAACCAAAGAGAGAGAGAGAGAGAGAGAGGGAGAGGATAAAACCCTCCCCACTGGTGACAAATTCATTGCACTTCTGTTATTAACTTCACTAATTTAATGCACAATATAAGTAGAAGTAACTTCATGATTTATGTAAAGTGATTGTCAAATTACAAAACGTATGTAAAAGTTGGCACAAGTAGATGATGGCGTGACATTTACATCATGTTTAAATCACATTCCTAAAGGGCAACATGTCCTCCAAACACATCACAATCTTATCCTGCATGAAGTCTTCTCCTCCGTGCGCATTTGGCTTCCCTCTCTGCTTCACTTTCCTCTGATCTCTACATAAAGCATGTTAGAGGTCAAAGAAAAGTTGGAATGATAGGACAGGGCATTCTCTCCTCCATCTTTCTTATTCTCTTCTTCCATTTTCATTCTCTATGTGTAAGGTGTCAACTCCCATGTCCTGGCAGCACCCCTGTCCAGATGGCCTCCCGCCTTGCTCCACCTCGCCCTCCTGATCATATCAGGGCATTGCTATCGTCATCTCTGCAGTTCACACTGGCCACCAGTGGGTGGTGCCGGACTGTTTTGTTGCTCCACTTGTGGGCATCCTGCAGCCCTGGCTCGAGGAAGTAAAGGCACGCTCCAAAGCCTGCCAGCACCAAAACCGACACCAGCAGATAGAGGGGGACGAACCAGTCCAAGAACAGCCACGACATCACGGCTGTCACATGGAGGGAAGGGAAGGGAAAGGAAGGGTAGGGAAGGGACGGAAGGACAGAGAACGGATGAGGAGACAGAAAGAAAAGACATGACAGAGAAAGGGAAGGAAAGAAGGAGAGATGTTCAGGTTTTTAAAAAAGTAATCCTTTAGGGTGAAATATCACACATGACAGACTGCAGCATCTCTGTGTCCCCTTATTTTTTGTCATTTGTTACAAAGCCATCATTGTTACAATCCCATGTATCAACACAATCAGCTCCCAGCCTCCAGTCTGTCACTGCTTCTATCAGACTGAGATACAATGATTTTTACACGCACAAAAAATAGTGCTCAGTAGTAAATAAAGTCATCATGCTTACCTGCAGACACTGCTGAATCTGTTGGTCTCTTGGTCTTAAATGGTATGTGATGTGCAGCAGTCGTGAGTCAAATCAATCATCAGATTATTTCCAACACCGCAGCTCTGACTGTTGCATGTGAGACGGTGAAAGGTGCTCTCCGAGAGGCACAAGAGACAGAAGCTGCATGCGGCTCTTATCCTACCAAGCTCCTGTCTCTGACGTTCAAAAGGAGGGGTGGGGGTTGCTATGACAACACCCCTGCTGATGGTGGAGGAGGGAGGGAGTGGGAGGGAAACTTATATAACTATAATCATTTTTTTGGGTGGGGGGAGTGTGACAAGGAGGGGACCCTTCAGATGTCTGTGGATGCTCACCGCCTTGCTGCTCGCTGCATAAAATCAATTCCACTCCATTTAACAGCAAGGCCATCACACAGTTTATGTGACATTGAGAAAGAGGGGGCCATTTTTGTGTGAGCCGTACCTCTAATATCTGCTCTGACTGACGGCAGCTGCAGTCTTTTATGGAGTCACTCCCCTGAGTAAAAGTGGTGGGGAAAAGATTTTTTTTTTTGTCTTGCTAGCTCCAAGACATAAGCTGAATATAGAGTGGATTGGCCTACATAATGAAAAGTTGTCAGAGGATGTCATCTCTTTTAATTACCATTTTTAACTCATTCTGCGTTAAAGTGGCAGATTCATGAAAAGCAGAGTTAAACAGATCAGCAGGCACTGCACACACAAACATAAAAAGGGCCTTGAGCACCTGCCCTTTTCTTTCCTTGACAGAAAAGTGATCCTTTTTCTGGGAAGCTTATTTTTTTCCTTTTCTTTTTTAAATAAATGAATATATATTCCTGTTTGCGCACAGCTTCCCTGACAAACAAATATATTCATTGAATAAAAAATCTAGATATTAGAACGGGAGATTAGACTGTGTTGTGTTCTGATTAAAATAAAGAAAGTCAGAGTTGTGTTAATATATTTAATGTTTTGTTAAAAAATAATTTTTTTAAATAAAGAATTATGAGAAGTGCCCTTTTTCACTTGATCCCCTGCCCCACAAAATGTCTGTGCATGTCCCTGCAAATCAGCTTCAAATGCAATGGTGACATGCAACATCCTGGCCGTACAAGTTACATAAAGAAACAATAGATTAATTGAACAATGTAGGATCTGTGTATGAGGTCTTGTCAACTGTAGATAAATTGTTCTTCTGTTTGTATATGTTAAGTTTTGGAAATGTTTAGTATTTTCAGAAGCAATTTCATCAATAACTGATCCAGTGGAGGTTTACACATTTAGATTATTCAAAGTCCCTGAAGAAATTTTATAATGGGTTTTTGTTCAAATGCTGCTCAAGCAATATTATGTTAATGACTGAGAGAGAGGAGAACCGAGTACTGAGCTTAAAGTGTGAAATTTCATAATGAAAGAGTGTGTGTGTGTGTGTGTGTGTGTGCGTGCGTGCGTGCGTGTGTGTGTGTGTGTGTGTGTGTGTGTGTGTGTGTGTGTGTGTGTGTGTATCCACTATGCCGGCAGCTGCTGTGAGAGCACTTTGGTCTGCAGGAAGTCACTAACAAATGGAGCAACGACTTTGGGATCATTCAGATGGACGTGATGATCGCCTGATACTGTCACCACTGTGTGCTGAGAGAGACAGACAAAGATCCTTTTGCCATTATTACTAAAACACTGTACATTTAGCATATTATGTTATTTACTTTGTGTCTTTTCACAGTTACATCCTTATCATCACTACCCCATCTGTTTGTCGTTCATTCTGCACCTTTGTTTATTTTTACATATATCTTCATACTTGTTAGACTGCAGTCTGCTACACTGTATGTTGTTGTACTGGTACTTACTGAATCTAGTCTAATCTCTTCCCACTCTAATTTCTCCATCATTTCAGCTTTCCCACACTGACCAAGTTCTTTTCATTCATGATTTCCTATTGCATCATACCTGTCCAAATGTCAGTTCTTGGTCTTTCAGAAATACTAGTGCAGACCACCATCATCTAGACTTTGAGAGGTCTCTTTCCTACTTCCTGGCCTTCCTGAGCCTATATC